>OY740716.1:107806239-107856308 GCA_963513945.1 Hydrotaea diabolus | reverse complement strand
ATAATAATGACGACGAAGCCGGTACTGAATGTACGATGCACAATGGGATGGGATTATACAAAAATGGAAATAATTCAGCCGTTTCTAAACTTTCAGTAATATTTTGAAAGTGTAAATTTTATATAAGAAGTGTTTTCGAGGTTAAGTTTCGAGTTTTGACCCCCACGATATGCAGGGGTGGAGCTACAAGCTTGGCACCCCTTTTTGCCCTACCTTCGTGTAGTATTTTGGTAATAACCGAGCTGAATATTAACCGATTCATTTATTTTAATATTGTTTTAAAAACAGCAAAAATAGTTAAATAAAAGATATACAAATTGCTAAGATTTACCTTTCGACTAAAAACTTATAAGCATTCAAAGTGAAAAATTTTAAAAATGACGAAATAAAAGTACTTGTCTTATTTTGGAGATACATTGCAAAAAGTTGTAAAAAAAAGTATAAATTATATATATTCATCATAAAGAAAAGTTCTTGGAGATTATATACAAAAAAAAAGTTGAATATTGTTTTTGTTGTTGGTGCTATTTCTCCAATCGCAAAGCTGGGATCAAAAGTTTTATAGCATTGATAGATGGTCATAAGTGTTGTTAATCAAACTGCAACAGGATTCCACTTTTTAGCCAATAATGTGGCAAATATAGCACCAATACTCATAAATCCCTATTTTTGGATTTTTTAAATATTTTTTGGGAATGGCGTGATTGTCTTTAAGAAATATATTTTTTTTATTTAATACGTATGTTTCTTCTGTTAATACCTTACTTCAAAATTTCATTCTTTTATATTCATTATTAAAAATTTTATGACGTAATATTTTTTTCCTTTATAGAAAATCCCATTAATACCTGACAGGTATTTATGCATTTAGTGACTGTGAATTACTTTGGACAACCCTTATTTTGCTTTTTGGAAGATAGTTCTTAACTATCTCTCCATTGTTACTAAATATTTCCTTTCAACGGCTCCATTTGGATACCAGGTAGCAGGGATATATCAAAATGAAAGTCCTTTTTCTTATTGTGTTCATATAACTAATAACTGGAATGTTTTAAAAAAATTTTGGGTAAAAACAAAGTATTCGAAACACAAAGTATTTGAAAACACAGTTATCCATACTCGTATCTAGAATATTAAATATTAAAGTTCTGTAGCATGGCAACTGCAATATGGAAATGAGCATTCGTCGAAAAACAAGAAGATCTGCTGTTTTCGACTAAAATTGTGTTCAGTGATGAGGCCCATTTCTGGCGCAACGGCAACGTCAATAAACAAAATTGCCGCATTTGGGCTGAAGATAAACCAAAAGCGGTTCAAGAGATACCATTATATCCAGAGAAAACCACGGTTTATGGGCTGGTGGAATTATCGGTTCATATTTGTTTAATAATGATGATGGTCGAAACGTAACTTTCAATGGTGCTCACTATTGCTCTATTTTTACTAACTGAAATTGAAGCCCGTATTCTTGACGACATTTTGTTTCAACAGGACGGTGCCACTTGCCATCCAGCTGGTCAAACAATGGATCTAGTGAAAGGTAATTTTGAAGAGCAGGTAATTTCACATTTTGGACCAGTGAATTGGCCGCCTAGATCGTGTGATATCACAACTTTAGACTTTTTTCTTTTGAGCTACGGAAAGTAGATTCACGCCATACCGGTCGAAATGCTCGAACGAGTCATCCAAAATTTAACCCTCAGAATGGAAACCCTGAGGCTTAGTTGCGGCCAATATTTGAAGGAAATTATATTCAAAAAATAAATGTCATAAATTGTCCTTTCAAATTACCGACAAAGATTCCACAGTTCATTTGAATTTTTATATTTTTTTGTTCTGAAAAAATACCTCTAGATGGATCACCCTATAGAATAAATTCCCAAACCCGTATGCGGGCATGTGAGGTGATATTCCAAATTTGAGATCATCCTCATTAAGTTTTTCCTCCTTGTTGAATCGGAAACTCTTGATTTGTTTTCGCCACAAATGGAACATCTCCAAGTATAAGTAGATGAAATGGAAATGGCATTGCTAACTTTACTGTCGATCATAGTGCGGTTAATATCAAATGCAAGATTAAAAGAATAATCCAATATTTCAATTGTTATGTGTTCCAATCGTTTAATTTCATCCTCAATACGGTGTACCAGTTGTAGGGTTTTAGATGTTGACTCTTTTGTATACTCAACATAAAGTGGTTTACAAAAGGCTTTTGATCCAGGTTGAATTAATCAAAATATCATCAACACTGAGAATTTAAGTCGACGTGTTTACGGAATTTCAGTGGAACTAACTATGCCATAAATACGTTCTTATACTTAGTCTGGATTATTTTGGGGTGTAGAAACTTGCTTGTATTCCGAAAGCGTCGCAATGCCATCACATCTCCACTTACACTGAAATTTTAGTTCACACTTATTTATTTGTTTAAGTTGTTTGGTAGAAAAAGTGGAAACTATTCTTGCTGCAGTATTTTCCAGAAGGGTAGATAGATCAACACTAACTTTGCAATTCAAAACCTCGATTGGAGATGATATTTTTTATTAATAATTCATTTATTACAATAGATTTTAACAAAAGATTAATATTGTGCCGCAGCTCTACTTGGAAATTTTTGGGGTGAGTTAGCATAATTGTACAAAAAAATAAATTACAGAAAATTAAAAGATATCTATTAATTAACAAGCATTTATAATGATTTTTTACATATTGAGTTCATTTAAATTTACAATAGAAGCATTTTTATGTTTTGAAGTAAATATGTTTTCACACTCGATTTAAATGTCTTTATAGGTAATATATTTTTAAGATTTTGTGGAAGATGATTAAACTCCGAGCAACCAATGTGCTCAAAACGCTGTTTTGTGACTTTAAGACGACATCTGTTAATAAGCAAATTTCAGTCATTTCTGGTATTAAAAAAGTTTGATTTTGTGAAAATTCGATAGCATGATGACCAATATTCCGGTGTTGAAAGCCTTAGTGCTAAGTTGTAAACAAGTTTCAGTGCCCTATTTTGAAATCTACGTAAGGATCTCACTCGTGTGCTTAACAGATGTCGTCTTAAAGTCACAAAACAGCGTTTTGAGCACATTGGTTGCTCGGAGTTTAATCATCTTACAAAATCTATTTATGCCAACTCACCCCAAAAATTTCGAAGTAGCGCTGGGGCACAATATTAATCTGTTATATCCCTATTTATTTTATATATAAGAAAAGAAATTCCAATATATATATATATATATATATATATATATATATATATATATATATATATATATATATATATATATATATATATATATATATATATATATATATATATATATATATATATTATCAACCTTTTATTGTCCTCATTAATATTAGATAATAGTGGCAACACTGTAAATCAAATGTATTAGTTAACAAACACTTTTTGCCTAACAAACGATTGTTAAGAAAACGTATTCATAAACACTACTTTAACTAATATACAATTTAATCAATTTGTCGATTCAATGCTGGCAACACGGTCATTTTGACTTGTCATTTCAATCTTAATGATGCAGTAATACGATTATCAATTATGTGAGTAGTCGAATCTATATATTTTTTGTATTGTTTATTTTACAAAAAAACTGATTTGATAAATATATATATGCCTACATGTAAAATAATAAAAACAAAATCATGTTTAAATAAAAGACAAATTGAGATCAATTATGTATTACTGATAAAAAAAAGGTATTCGAATAACGAATAATATTTTTCTTATTTTGATTGTTTACACATCACTAGTGAACTTTTTACAATTTTTCCTTTTTTGTGTTGTGTTTTTTCCATAAAGAAGTTTTCATAAATAAAAATGGAAAAAAAGACGATTGCAAACGCAAAAAAATTAACGTAATCATTCTACTCGTATATTTTAAAAATATTTTTTTTTCGTTGTATTTGAAAAATTCAAAAAATATGTGTGTAAATGTGGACAAACAAACACAAACGTCACTTTAAAACACTGTTAAAGTAGGGTCGAAAGAATATTAAAAGAGCCGTCAAATATAAAAGTGGTCAGGTTACGTATAACATACAGAATAGAAAATCCGTCAATTTTAATTATAAACGGCGAATATGATTGAACTGTTATTGTTTGTAATTGTGTTAACACTGGCATTGTTTATTTGTTACTCAGTTGGTATCGAGTTACTATTTTGAAAGTAATCGAATGTAGAATTTGAATCTACCGTTAATTTTAGTTATTTTATTTGGAACTATAAGGAATCTGCTTCGATATCCAGTTGGAGGAAACGCGCCATTTGAACTGGATGCGTCCACAGAACAAGGGGGTCAGCTGAGTGGGCTTGACCGTACAATTGAAAAGGTGCAGCATGTCATGTGGTCCCTGATGACAGGCGGGTCAGACGTCCGGAACGTTGCCATCAATTCGTGCTTAATATAAGTTGAAGTGGCTGCACCATTAAGATCTCAGCTGAGCCGGAAACAGGCGCGTCTGCCGAGGTAGTACCTTCTCTTCAGGTAAAATCTCTGGCGGATGCTCCCTAGCACTAATTTCACGCTGTAGCTGGGTACAGCTGCTGCGACTTCTTCAGCGTGAATGTAGTTCAGATTTGCCTGATAGTTTTGGTGATCTAAAGGTTCTCCCTTGTACCACTGGACCTCTAGATCATGAAGATCGTACCTGAACTGCCTGGGCGGAGGCATCCTGTCCAAGAGATGGTGGTTAGGATGACCACTGCGAAAACACCCTAGCAGGTATTGCTTAGACCGCTGAAAATTATGTCTGCGCACGGTAAGGACCTTCGTCTCCTCATGTAGATGGCCCTCAGAAGAAATAAGGAGGCGGCATTCTGGCAAGTCTGAATTTTCTTTCACTGCGTCGTACTCACCTTCGCCGACCACACCAGTGCTGCGTAGTTCGCTACAGACCGACCTATCGCTTTGTAAGAGGTCAACAAGGTTTCTTTGTCGGTTCCCCAAGTACTGCCGGCAAGTGACTTGAGGTCCTTGTTCCTACTTTTGATCTTATCGCAGATAGCTGTAGCATGTGCAGAGCATCGAAAAAGGTCCATGCAGTAAAGGTAACAGTTTTCTCGCATATGTCATCCACTTTAGGTCCTGACGACAGAATTGTGCAATTATAAGCGTACGACACAATTTTAACGCCGTCTGGTGGTGCAGGAATTTTAGAGAGGTAGCGGTTTAACAGAGTTGGGGATATCACTTCACCCTGGGGAACTCCTTGATTAACTCTACGGGGCATCGACTTTGTGTCTCCAAATACTACATATAACTGGCGCCCACACATATAGCTTACGACCCAAAGTTTCAAACTGAGCGGAAGGACGTTTCTGAAATTCCCTTGAAGAGATTGGCTTGATTGACCATGTCGAATTCTTTTACTAGATCAAAAGCTACGAGGACCGTTCTTTCGTTGGGTTTGTTCTGTCGACTTATACGTGTGATGAAGACTTGTAAAGCAGTTGTTGTGCGGTGATGCTTACGGAACCCATGCTGATGATTAGCACAAGGAAAGTGTTCGATCAGCCTGGGGAAGAGCAGTGCCTCAACGTCTTTGCTACTGTAGAAAGCAAGGAGATCGGCCTGTACGATTTTCCTTTACTCAGGTTTGCCTGGCTTCAGTAGCGGAACTACTCTGACTATCTACCCACGCATCGGGAACTAAGTGAGTGGCTAGCGACATATTGAGCACTTTGGTCATGTACTCTACTCCCGGGGCATGCAAGTTCTTTAACATCAGCATTGCGATTCCGTCCGGACCCAGCGCGTTTGATGACTTTGCGCTGCCGATGACATGGGCAACTTAGCCAACGGTAAATTGTGGGGGTGTCTCTTTGACTAGGAGAGCGCTGATATGACGCAATACTCTCCTTTCCGCCTTATAGATCTCTGGGTGCTCAATAAAAAGCCGGTGAAAATAACACGCACCGCTTCGGATATTTCACTGTTCTATCACCGAACATGACGGCTGTCCGATTATCCTTTCTTCCAGGGTTAGAGAGCGACTTGACCGTTGTCCACAACTTACCAATTTAGGAACTTAAGTTGATTCAAGTCATCACTGGTCGCAGAGTTTAGTTCCCTAATTCTAGGGTTGGAGCGATGTCATCACGCTCGTCTGCGAGTCCCGCTGACTCTGCTGGGAAATTTGGTCGTACTGGGGGTATTCGACCAGCAGGGATATGGCGAGCGGCTGCTGCGTTGATGATGGCCCGGAACTTTTTCTCGGTTAACTGAATATCCGACGGAATAGGTAGATTATTTATGCTGCGGTTGGTGGCTTCTCTGAAGGCTTCTCGTAGTTTTAGTGAAAACTCCAGATGGAATAGAATTCTTTTTAGATAACATTCCCAAAACATAACCAAGAAGGGATTTTATTTTATTTCGCAATATAGTTGCGTTTTATATTAATTCAACAAAAGGTTACTGCTGTTAAGAATTTGTTTCCAGTTGCTGCAACATTTTTTATTATTTAATTCCAAATAAATCCTGGAATTCATGGTACGCCGTAGTAAACGCCTGCAGATGCTATATATGTCTGAGAATGTTTTCAAGAAGAAGAACGCATCGGCTAGCGATGAAGATAAAACAATAATGCAGAGATTGAAGAAAAAAGTTCGAAGCCTGAAAGTCTCCCTAAAATTACTGATAAAGAGGATGATTATGCCACCACCAACTCAGGACAATCTCACCAAATTACCACTTCAAACAACAATGTACGCTTGTAACAAAGTCAGTTAGTCAACAAACATCTGAATTGCCGATGCAAAACAAGTTAAGTATCGGTAAATTATCTTTGCCGCATTCTTTTTATTCAGGTATATGTCCACATTATGCGGTCACGCCCATGTTCATATATGATACCCACATCATTTGTACAATCTGCATGCTTCACGCCATCTTCGATATCTGTACCAACAACAATTAGCATGCAGCCTTCTTCATATGTACAGACATATATAAATATAAACTGATCGCCTCTGCAATCGCAGCCAATGACTTCAATCACATCATTATATACGCCAGCCCTTTTACCATTTGCCAACAACATGCGCATGATCATCGCAAGTTATACGATTTGCCTGGACTTTATGCTCACCCGGAGCGATGACCAATCTTTGCCGTGTCCTACTACAACTAAACAAATATCAAGAATATTTCACGCCTTCAAAGAGCTCTGAAAGGCGATACGAAGGCCAAAGCTGATACATTCAGAAAGAATGAACCATGTCAGGAAGACAATGTTACAATACACAGTCAGATCGCAAAGGTTCATACGTCCCCATTTACACGAGGCAAGTTTACTTGTTTCAATTGACAGTTAGAAAGATATTGACAGTTTGTTTTTCCCTTTCCATTCCCCTTACTAGTTCAGCACAATGGTTGATTATTTGGCTGTTTTCTTGGAGTGAATGCTGCACTCTGCTTGATGAACTTGTCAGTGGCTTTAACTTTGCGTGAAGAGTGATTGAGATATTCTTTGAACAACTTTACACAATTTCCGAATACACAACAATGTAGTGTATGGCAACAAAATGTTGCTTCATAAATTTCTTTGGCAACTGAAACAGATACCACTATAAATGAGCCCGTCAACAGTAAAGGTGGAATAACTAAATTGTCTTTGGCCACAACTCAGGAACGTCGCCAGCAAAATTGTCCAATAGACCGGCAAGATCATTATTTAAATTAGTGCACCGAATTCAAGAATGTTTCATCAGCAGAACGGTAAAAGAGTGTTAAATACAATCATTTGTGCTATAGCTGCTTGCGTATTGGCCATTCCAGTTCCAAATGTGATAATCGTCGTTAATGTGGTTTTTCAAAATACACAAATATCAATCGTCTGTTGCACGAGCAACTTAATAAATATATCCACCCTCAAAACGCCAACAAACTGATGCAGTGGCTAGTGTAGCCGAAAATGGATGCATCCAATATCTGTTATAATGATTGTTGGTAATTCAATACCTGAAGAATCCTTATTCAAATTCTTGCCTGTAGAGTTGAGAGGGCTAAAGGGGTGAATGAAAGTTATCGCTTTTTTCGATACCGGTTTGAAAACATGGCTTTTGGAAGAAAATGTTGCAAGAATCAACTAACAATTTATCTTTTTGATGGATCGGAGACAAGCGATCACACGAAATATCAAAGAATGTTTGGAAATTTTAAATATGAATAAAAGCGAAGTCATTCTTTCAATGAAAAATGTAAGAACAACGAAAAGTTAACATTACCGACACAGACATATTCATAAAAAAATCTTAATTGGGATTTAAAGTACATATTAGTTAACAAACACTTTTAGTTAACACACTACTTTAACTAATATACAATTTAATCAATTTGTCGATTCAATGCTGGCAACACTGTCGTTTTTATATATATATATATATATATATATATATATATATATATATATATATATATATATATATATATATATATATATATATATATATATATATATATATATATATATATATATATATATATATATATATATATATATATATATATATATATATATATATATATATATATATATATATATATATATATATATATATATATATATATATATATATATATATATATATATATATATATATATATATATATATATATATATATATATATATATATATATATATATATATATATATATATATATATATATATATATATATATATATATATATATATATATATATATATATATATATATATATATATATATATATATATATATATATATATATATATATATATATGTATATATATATATATATATATATATATATATATATATATATGCTTACTTGTAAAATAATAAAAACAAAATCGTGTTTAAATAAAAGACAAATTGAGATCAATTATGTATTACTGATAAAAAAAAGGTATTCGAATAACGAATAATATTATTCTTATTTTGATTGTTTACACATCACTAGTGAACTTTTTACAATTTTCCCTTTTTTGTGTTTTTTCCATAAAGAAGTTTTTATAAATGAAAATGGAAAAAATGACGATTGCAAACGCAAAAAAATTAACGTATCCATTCTAACGTATATTTTAAAAATATTTTTTTCTTCGTTGTATTCGAAAAATTCCAAAAATATGTGTGTAAACAAACAAACACAAACCTCACTTTAAAACACTGTTAAAGTAGGGTCGAAAGAATATTAAAATGCACACATTTAATAATGGTTTACAAAACGATTATTAAGCTAATAATCGTTTATGAATACAGTTTTCATACATTAAGCTTAACAATCGTTTGTAAAGCTGTTTTAAATTTTTATGAATACGGCTGTAAATATTTAAAAATTTCCAGTTCTACGTGAGATAACTGTTGATGTTTATTTTAATGCAACTTCCAATCTATTGATTGGTCTACCACATAAAAGATTAGCGTCATAAATTTAGATAAACACTTTTCAGTACATCATACTTTTTTAGGAAATATATTATTTGGATCAAATAAGGAATCCCCAAGGGGCTCTGTTTGTGGTACAAAGAGAAGTCATATGCCAGGAAATGGTCTCAAGTGGAATCTTCAACTTGCCTGGTACTTGCCTCATTTTGTAGTGACCAATGTCAATAAGGGCAACAAAATGCGCCTTGTTTTTGATGCAGCCGCATTTGTTGGTGGAGAGTCATTTAACTCCTGTTTAATTTAGGATCCATGTGAGTACCAGCCGAAACCACTTTTGTGAATTTTATTTAGATTTCGTTAACGTCATATTGGGGTCTGTGAAGACATTCGAGAGATGTGCCCTCGTATCAAAAGTACCGAACATGAGCAGACCACTAGAAGTGCCAAACCGCCGTAGGTTTATTAAATGCAGATAATGATTTTTGGATCAGTGTGTACGATTTGTTCGGCTCAATAATTTAGTGAAATTTATGAGCAAACCCCCCCCAGCCATGTACAGCAATTATTGATCATCATTATGTCGATGGTTACGTCAACGGTTTCGACAGTGCAGATGAGACATTATCCCGATCAAAATTTGTATAAGCCGTAATAAGTATTGGTTCTATGATTCCTTACAAAAAAATCAAAGACATTTGAGAGTCAGGTGTTGGTTTGTTCGTGCTGTGAAGATTTTTAATTGTCATGCCCTTTATCAACAAAATCAGTTTTGAATTTTCGAACATATCTAACCTTTAGAAAGATGGCGGATGCTAAAAATTATTGTCGTCAAACAATGCCATATCGAAAAGAATTGCCGCATATACCTGGAGAAGACAGTTAGAGAGCGAAATTAAATAAAACCTGGAATGAAATTAAACTGTTAGCTTTTAATAGAAACCAATGGACATTTTTTTGATTATGGCCCTATGTGTGGATGAACGATAGGAATAAATATATAATTTACATCCCTGATTTAGAGTAATTTCGTGATGACAAGCAAAGCGATTGTATTTAACAAAGACGGTGAAGCTAGTATAAAATAAAACTAGTAAACAAGCTTAAGTTCGTCTTGGCCGATTATGTTATTATGTTTCAGAGCGGTTGTAAGTAAACTCGGTTGGGATCTTTGTACTGAGGCTATATCAAAATGTAGACCGATATCACCCATATTTTCCCAAAATTTTTAGCAAAATTTCATCAAGTTTCGGTGAAATTTCTAAAGCTAACGACATGAAATTATTTGCACACAAGTATGTGTTTTGGGGCTATATCTAAATCTGGACTGATTTTCTTTAATGGTATATGACGATGGACAATTAACATATTAAGACCATATAGGACGGCATTTAGCACACATACATGAATATATGAGTGTCAAATAATAATAAAATTTTCTCACTAGTCAACAAATAAATACAGCAGAAAATGCTGTCCAATAAAATATGAACAGATGGGTACTTAAACGCAATGCATTTTATTTACAAATTCAAATGACATTTTAACATTTTGGGTAAATAAAAAGCTGTCCAAGTGGTAAAATAAAAAAGCTATGTAGGTAAAAAGTACACTTTTTTGAGTACTTGCTTAAAAACCATATATTTTTATGGACGATATATAGAGTAATTTTAAGTTTTGGCTGATATTAGGGACGGGCGCATGGTCCGAAAGTGCCCAAAAACGGACAATTTTATTCTTTATTAATCGTCAATAAAAACTTTAACTAAATTTTGGTTCATTTTGTTAAAATTGTTAATTCTTGACCTGGAGTTTATACGAAACAGTTTTGCGAGGAAAATAGTAATACATTAACACTGCTTTTAATATACACACACATATCATATTGTCTTTGTCAGTGTCCCTGATTTCATGAAGAGAGTAAATTCGGTAGGTGATTTAAAGTAAGGGGCCAATTTGATAGCGAAACGTAGTAATTTGTGAGAAATATATATTTTTTTATTTAAAATTGTAGTACATTTTATTGAAAAGTTGTGTGTAAAAATGTAAATAAAACTAAACCAAAGCGCGGAACTACACAATCAAGAGCTAAAAGTGTTCTTCTTCATAATTGTCTGCACTTTAACGTCACACAAGCAATTTTTCCTTTTTTGACAACCAGCATTTCGAAACAGCTGATTTAGGTTCCATTAAACAATCATCAGAACGACTAAGCGAAAGAAAACCTGTACGAACGAAAACGTAAGCATTTCAGTACATAATTAGAGACCACTCACTTTTTTCTGTCACCTATGCGAACGGAAATTTCAAAAACGCTTACTTGTGGTTTCTATGTCGTTTGTTAGATATTGAACAAAAGAAAAATAAAAGGAAAGTAATTCAAAATATAAATATTTGTTGGTATTTTATTCAACTTACTGTTAAGAAGTCTACCATACAGCAGCTGCAGATATTTGTTGACTACATGGAGTTGAATGCAGAGTTCGAAAGGGTAGTTCCAGTAGTAGTTTCAGCAATGGAAATAGCTGGTGCAGAAATTGAACTTACTAGGACCTCCCACGAGTAATATTCATAAGTGGAAAAAGGTATGGTTTGAGTTTTCCTTTTATGAATTACGATTGCTTACAATTACAACTTATTTACAGACATGTTAAGATTTGTAATCGCACAAAAAATCGGCGAAAACAACAAAAGTTTGCATGCTTTATTTCAGTCTGCCAGAAATTAGGCAGGCAATTGACCTACCTGTGTTTCTTAACAAAGCTGCAATACCTAGTTTTTGGTATAAAAAAGTGGCAGTTCAGGAGTTGAACTACATCACTTCATTTAATTTCACTCTCTTCCAAAAAATATAAGGCGATTGAGATATTCATGTTTTATAAAGAAAACAATTCTAAAATATTGTTTGTTTACATTTGTTGTTTTTATGCTGTAATTCTCAGCTGGGCAACAGTGGCGTCAACTTTTGTCTTTATATAGTACAATTTAGACATTTCCTAGGCAAATTTGCGATTATTATTGGATTTGTTGATCTTAAAACATTTTTAGTCTCTCACATACGTAAGGTTATGCGAACGAAGAGTCAGAAGATACTGGTTCGCTTTTTGATGCAAAAGTGAGAGACTCGGTTTCTTTCGACATATTGGCCCTGTAGCTCGTTTCTGTGAATCTTACCGATCGCAGTTACCGAATAAAATTACCAATTTGACGTCATTCTGTCGTCATTCTCACCTTCACTGTTTCTGTAAAAATGTTGCCGATTCCTATTCCATTCACTCGTTCCAAATCGTTAATATGAAATTGTTCCGATTCTACTTCAATAGGAATCGCTTAATAAAATGTTTCTGTAAGAAGAAATGTGACTCAACTTGAAGTTTCTCACTGCCAAGTGAGAACTCTGCCGATTGCTATAGTGTTGTTGAAATTATAAGAAAGTAACTAATTATATTTTTTTAAACCAAATATAATTTTATTGATGTTATTTTAAACAAATAAATAGTTTATTAAAAAAATATGTTTTAATTGTGTTACCGCGGATTAATTGTGTTTAAAAATAGGCAGCATAACATAAACATTTAAGATGGCAGTGTGTTGAAATTTACAACAATATAATTTCCCATTTAAGATGGCAGTGTGTTGAAATTTACAACAATTTATGAACCGGTTTCAACGAAATCGGTATGATGATGCAAATTAAACCGAGTTAAAATGTTTGTTTACTTGCAATGTACATCACCAACTGCCAGCTTATTTAATTCCTCGTTTTTTATTTGTTTGCATATTTTTAACAAAATGAGTGAGAAGGTAAGTAATAGTTATGTCGTGTGAATATATAAGTTATATTCAAATAGCAGTGTTTTAATAGAAAATATTTGTACATGAAAACAAATGCAAATAAAAAGCTGCTTGTCATCTGTTTCAATTCTTACCGTTTCTTTCCGATTTGTGTTTCTTCCCATCACAGATCGAATTTCTACCGATTTCAACGTGCAGAACCAGCAGTTATTACGAAATCGGTAGCCTTCAATCTAGTCGGTGTGACGTCACTAAATCGGTAACTTAATTTAACAGAAACGAGCTACTGGCTTACATTCTCAATTGCCCTTCGCCAATTGTCTTTTGTAAACGCAGCGTAGTAGCTAGTGCAGAAATTGAACTCACTAGGACCTCCCACGCGTAATTTACATAAGTGGAAAAAGGTATGGTTTGAGTTTCCTTCTATGAATTACGATTGCTTACAATTACAACTTATTTACAGACATGTTAAGATTTGTAATCGCACACAAAAAAAGAAAATCGCCGAAAACAACAGAATTTTGCATGCTTCATTTCAGCCTGTCAGAAATTAAGCAGGCGCTTTATAACAAAGCTGCAATACCTAGTGGGAAGGTTTTTGGTAAAAAAGGCGCTGTTCAGGAGTTGAACTACATCACTTCTTTTAATTTCACTCTCTTCAAAAAAATATAAGGCGATTGAGATAATCATGTTTTATAAAGAAAGCAATTCCTAAATATTGTTTGTTTACATTTTTGTTTTTTTTATTTGCTGTAATGCTCAGTTGGGCAACATTGGCGTCAACTTTTGTCTTTATATGGTACAATTTAGACATTTACTCGGCAAATTTGCGATTATTATTGGATTTGTTGATCTGAAAACATTTTTAGTCACTTACATACGTAAGGTTATGCGAACGAAGAGTCAGAAGATACTGGTTCGCTTTTTGATGCAAAAGTGAGAGACTCGGTTTCTTTCGACATATTGGCCCTGTAGCTCGTTTCTGTAACTCGTACCGATCGCAGTTACCGAATAAAATTACCAATTTGACGTCATTCTCACCTTCACTGTTTCTGTAAAAAAGTTGCCGATTTCTATTCCATTCACTCGTTCCAAATCGTTAATATGAAATTGTTCCGATTCTACTTAAATAGGAATCGCTTAATAAAATGTTTCTGTAAGAAATGTGACTCAACTTGAACTTTCTCACTGACTTTAAGCCAAGTGAGAACTCTGCCGATTGCTATAGTGTTGTTGCAATTATGAGAAAGTTACTAATTATAACTTTTTACACCAAATACAATTTTATTGATGTTATTTTAAACAAATAAATATTTTATTAAAAAAAAATATGTTTTAATTGTGTTACCGCGGTTTAATTTTGTTTGAAAATAGGCAGCAAAACTTAAACATTTAAGATGGCAGTGTGTTGAAATTTACAACAATTTATGAACCGGTTTCAACGAAAGCGGTATGATAATGCAAATTAAACCGAGTTCAAATGTTTGTTTACTTCCAATGTACATCACCAACTGCCAGCTTATTTAATTCCTCGTTTTTTATTTGTTTGCATATTTTTAACAAAATGAGTGAGAAAGTAAGTAATAGTTATGTCGTTTAAATATATAAGTTTTATTTAAATAGAAAATATTTGTACATGAAAACAAATAAAAAGCTGCTTATCATCTGCTTCAATTCTTACCGTTTCTTTCCCATTTGTGTTTCTTTCCATCACAGATCGAATTTTTACCGATTTCAATGTACAAAAACAGCAGTTTTCACGAAATCAGTAACACTCAATCTAGTCGGGTGTGAGGTCAAATAAATCGGTGACGTACCGATTTATTTACAGAAACGAGCTACTGGCTTATATTCTCAATTGCCCTTCGCCAATTGACTTGTGTAAACGCAGCGTTGTAGTTGGGATGGTGGAATTTGTATAACCCGGCGTTTACATCAGACAACTGACGGAAGGCAATTGAGAATATGTATACATAAGTTGTCAAAAAAAGGGAAAAATTGTCTACAGGACTTACATACATTGTTTACTGTACTTACATACTGACATTTGTTTTATGGTTGGCGTAATGGTAAAGAAATTTAACGTTCAATGTCCACAATTCCACCTGGCTTTCGCATTCAAGGCAAACAACTCAGGAGAGCCAATACGCCAAGCTCTTCGCCGCGCTAAATTACTTGACGCAATTAGTGAATGAAACGACACATATTCCGTGTGTCGAAGGGCACCATCACAATATCTTCACCTTTACTTAACTTCGCACCCTGAAAAGTACGAAGTTAATGTCCTTGCACCTCTTGGTAATTCTGATCACTGCATTGTTTCAGCATCCTTTTCGTATTCCGCTCTTCGTGTCGCTTCGATACCAGCCCCAAAGCGGACCGCTTTTATCCACGAAAAGGCACGTTGGGCTGAGCTCAACTACTTTTTTCCGGCATTTTAAGTGCAAACTGTGCTTTCTCGACAACGACGTTAATGCTGTTGCTGAAATGATCCAAATTATAATTTTATTTGGAATGAAGACATTTATTCCAAATAAAGTTATGTCGGCTAAACCAGCCAAAAACAGTTAGTTAAACCAGGCATGCAGGTATGCTGTCATATCTTAAAAGGAGGCGTTTAGAAATTGGCGTCTGAACAAAAGCGCCAATACTGAACTGCTGCGGAAACGGGCAAGAACTTTGTGTGCCAGAGTGCTTAGGCGTGAAAAATTTCTACACGAACAACGTCCACCCACAAAGGTTCTTGTTTCCCCCAGGGCAAGTAAGAGCTTTAGGTCGTTTGTAAGAATAGTAAAGGATGGTTCATTAATTATCCCAACTCTTGTTAAAGACGATCAGGCATTCACTGACCCGGTTGATAAAGCTAACCTATTGGCTGAAATATTCGCAGGAAATTCTTCCTTGCCGGAAAGCAATCAACCACTCCCCGTGACCGAAAACGTATCTAGGTCCATGCCTCAGATATTTTTTCGAACACGTGGGGTTAAAAGGGCTCTTGCGAATATCGACGTAAATAAGTCCCCGGGCCCAGATGGTATTTCGGCACTAGTCCTACGTAAGTGCTCCTCGACGCTAGCCCTTCCATTACGCAACCTCTTCTATCTTCCCAGCGTGTTGAAATATTGCGAACGTCCAGCCAATCCTTAAAAAGGGTGAAGCCAATAATCCTGCAAATTATCGGCCAATCGCGATTAGCTCTGCGCTCTCTTAGGTAATGGAGAGCATAGTTAACCACTATATTGTGAGGTATCTAGAGTGCAACGACCTGCTTAGTGATCGACAGTATGGCTTCCGTAGAAATCGCTCTAAGGGAGACCTGATGGCTTTCTTGTCGGAGCGCTGGGAGACCTGATGGCTTTCTTGTGGCTCTGGATATCTACAAGGCCTTTGATAGAGTCTGGCACGGTGCACTCTTATCAAAGCTGATGGCTTTTGGTGTCGGTGATACTTTTGATCGTTTTATATCAAGCTTTCTTAGAGATCGCACTATAAGTGTTGTAGTCGATGGGTTCTCATCCAACAAACATAGGCTTACTGCAGGAGTACCTCAGCTCTGTCCTTTCTCCCTCTTTATTTCTAATTTTCATTCATGTCGATTATGCACGCCGACGGATTTGCTTCGGATCGGATTGACTCGAACCGCACTCGACTCACATTGTTAGGAAAATGGTATTAGGTAATCCGTCGGATGACAACATTACCAACATGAAGCCGATGTTACATTACAGCTGCGAAATTGACATTTATAAACAAATAAAAAACAAAAGTAATAAAGAAAGTGCGCTGAAATTGTCATAAATTTTAAAAGAAATAAAATATATACAATTATAAAAATTTGCAATGAATTCGTCAATTGGATTTTTTATAAATTGTAAAGAAAAAAGTGGCAATAGAAGACAGGGCCGTAAGTGTTTTTAAGCTAGCTGATGTAATGTAAGTAGAAAAATTCCTTAAGTAAAAAGTGAATACATTTTAAACATTTCCACAGGTTTGTGAAGCAATATTCCGGTTAAACAAACCGGCGTTTAGATACCTTCTAAGCATGTTAAAAAACAATCTAACAGTTGCTGTGCGGTCAACACATATTTCACCAGAAATTAAATTGGCCACTTTCCGTTTACATACACATTTTATTTTTTCTCATCTTACCTCTTAGCTTCCATTAGGAAATAAATTAAATCAAATTAAATAAAGAAAAACACAACCAAAAACTAACATGTCCGCACCAAACAAGCGATGATTTTCTTTCGGATATTTTTGTGTGCGAAGTGAGTCGCATTCGGAATACATAATTGCCATTTTTCCGCAACTGCATTACCATCGGCTTATATAATACCAAAATACGCAACTGCGGAAAAAATCCGATCCGATGCCATCCGTCGGCGTGCATAATCGACATGATTGATAATCTGTTGGGTCAGACCGTGAATCAAATATACTCGTTTACGGATGACAGTAACCTCTGTTGTTCATATTCATTCGACCGTAGGCCGAGTCTTCATGATATTGAAGACAAAAGGCGAATTATGGATGAGACACTTGGCCGTCAGACACAGTGCTGCTTGTTGTCTCACAAGCAATTCGCTGACCCAACAATATCGTCAATTTCTATCGATGGTATGGATATTGAACAATCAGAAGCTCTTGATGTTCTGGGCATGAAAATACAATGTGACGTTGGGCGAGACATGTATTCGAAGTGTCGAAAGAAGCACTCAAGTGCATAGGCTTTTAAAAACGGCGCAAGAAATATTCCACTCCTTCTGATCTTTTCAATATCTATACAACTTACATCAGGCCGAAGATGGAATACAACTCCCATACATGGGCAGGTGCTCCAAAATCGTCCTTGGAGCTACTTGGCCGTGTTCAAAGCGAGCGATGGTGCTGATAGGTGGCAGTAGGGTATCCAACTCTATTGTTTCCCTTGAGCATCGTCGTAATGTGGGTTGCTTGACGCTGTTCTATCGTTACTTTCATGGTGTGTGTTCATCAGACATCCGTCGCCTTATTTCTGACGTGAGGATGTTCGGCTGGGATACGCGACTTTCTTGGAACTTACACCCGTTTGTTATCGATTGGCCAGTTGAACGCACAATACTACAGATCAAATTCGTTTTTCGCTCGTACAGTCAGTATACGGAATCGACTTCCGGCAAAAGTTCAAGACAAGTGTCAATAAACATTACTCCCTCTTTCCCCCCTCCGATCTTTACTTTCCACTCACCAACGCAATGCATCGCATGTATAGGGGCATCCCCTGAGTGTTGTTTATTTAAAAAAATATTTAAGATTACATGTAAAATTATAATCAATATTATTATTTGTGCTCCCAAACAATATTTCAATATTATTTACCAAAATCTCAAATTAAAATAAATTCCAAATTTTTTTGCGTTCTTTTGTGATTGTTTTGCTATTTTTTCACAAATTTCTGCGAAATGTCATCGAATGCCCACCTACGTCAAATCACTTTCAGAATTTATTATCTTCAAAAAATCAGAGACAGTGACGAAGACAATGAAAGACGTGTAAGTGTATTAGTAAAAATGTGTATATGCCCAGCAAACCAAATCTTCAAAATTCGTTCGGAATTCTGTACGACAATCGGCAAAATGTTTCGATTTCTTACCGAGTTCGTAACGAAAAACATTTAAGAGGGTTGACAAAAATTCTGAACTACTTCTCTGAAAAAAAAAATCCTCAGACAAATCGAACAGAATTCGTAACCATTTCGGTAAGATTTCTCGATAGAGTTTAGATATTGTTTATAATTGTCTGATATCAGACATCGGCAAATTTGGTTTACTGGGTGTATTGGTATTGTCTTCACTTAACTGTCCTGTGTAAACGACAGGTAAGGTTCAACATGGCCGATTTTAACGTCGTTTTACTTAGTTTCCTGCTTTGTTACATTATAATCATAAATATTAAATAAATATCATCGCAAATGAATATTACAAAACCTTTATTAATCGTCATTAAAAACTTCAACTAAATTTTGGTTCATTTTGTTAAAATTGTTAATTCTTGACCTTGAGTTTATTGTGTACGCCAGTGTCTCTGATTTTATGAAGACAGAAAATTCAGTAAGTGATTTAAGTAAGCGGCCAATTTGATGGCGAAACGTCGCATTTTGTGAGAAAAATATTTTTATTTGAGATTGTAGTATATTTTATTGAAAAGTTGTTTGTAAAAAATGTATGTAAAACAAAATCAGAGTACGGAACTACACAATCAACGGCGGCTTGTAAAAAATGTATGTAAAACAAAATCAGAGTACGGAACTACACAATCAACGGCGGCTTAACAGTGTACATATGTCTTCATAATTGTCTGGGCCTCAACGTCACACAAAATCAAAATATAAATATTTGTCGGTATTTTATTCAACTTAGTGTAACGAAGTCAACCTTACAGCAGCTACAGACATTCGTTGACTACATGGAGTTAAATGCATAGTTCCCACAGATAAACATTGGAAAAAGCTGGTGCTGAAATTGAACTCACTAGGACCTCCTACGGGTAATATTCATAAGTGGAAAAAGGTATAGTTTGATTTTTCCTTCTGTGAACTACGATCGCACACAAAAAAGGAAATCGCAGAACAGAAGTTTGCATGCTTCCTTTCAGTCTGCCAACAATGGAGCAGGCAATCGTTAGGTCACGCGAACAAAGAGTAAGAAGATACTGGGTCACTTTTTGATGCAATATTGAGTGACTCGCTTTCTTTAACATATTGGCCCTGGCTTATATTCTCAATTATCCTTCACAAATTGTCTTGTGTAAACGAAGGTTTAGAAATAAAATGAAAAAATAAAGGCAGGAGACAAATTAGCCGCCACCGTTTTACCTCTTGTCCAGCCGCTGCCATCCATTTTCGGTCCAGCCGCCGCGATCGCCAATAATTACGAATCGGCTTGGTTCTCTAGTAAGCACGACTAAATATTTTTACAACAATAGTGAATCTTACCAATTTTCTCGGCGACGTGTTCGTTTGGAAATGTAAGTAAATGTTTTAATAACAACCAATTAATATATATGTAGTTGGTTTATATCATTTTATTTTAGAATCATGCAAGGTCTCGGTTTGCAAAGTATAAAAAAAAATCCAGCTGTAAGTATTAAGCGTAACTAATTATTTGTACAAAGTTACATAATATGATCATGTATATACCAAGCTTATCCCACTTTATGTGTGCGTCGCTGCTGGAGCGGCTGGTGCTGTATATTACATGTTCCGCTTGGCGACAAGGAATCCTGATGTAACCTGGAACCGTTCGGTGAATCCGGAACCGTGGCAAGAATATAAGGATAAGCAATATAAAGTAAATACAGAAATATATAATATGTAAAACATACATATATACATACATCTGTATACCTGCTGTCTAATTTTGTAAAATTATTTGTTTTAGTTCTATTCGCCCATTAGGGACTACAGCAAAACGAAGTCTCCTGCTCCGAACTATGAAAACTAGAACATTTAAAGATAATGTACATATAATGCATATACGAAATTTTATGCAAATGAAATCGCTTGAACACGACAAACAGTTATATACATAGTTTCATTTTTTAGGCATCGCAATAGCAGAAAAGCTGTTTATGTGGCGAGGCGGCGGCGGCTGACGATAATATTGACGGCGGCGGCTCAAAGCTGGCTCGAGCCGACACTATTGTTCATAAGCGGCGGCTCAACTGTAAAAGAGAGTTAGAATTAAATGAAACAACCATTTTTATTACTATTTTACTATATTTTGAAAAATATCGTAATTGTCATGAATGAATAACACTTTTTTTACAGTGTTTGGATTTAAAGAAGATCTTTTTGAAGTTATTAGTGCTCCTGCACTAGAAAAAGCCTCTTCTGAGGATGCGCTTGTTGCTGGAATGGTTAGGATTAATTTAGCTAATTTTGCTAAAGTCGGAAAACTCTAAAAAAAAAATTATTTTTAATAACATATACTGAATAGTATCAAATCAATAGTATTTAGATATATCTGTTCGTTTTTTTTCCACCAGCTAAATGTGTCTGTGTCGTCCAGCTCTGCGTCAAAATATTTCTTTATTTCGGATTCTAAATGATTACGCTCGGCAGTAATGGAAGTAGATGCAATAAATGAAAGCATTTCATCTCTAGCCGTATTTCGAATTGTCTGCGTGAAAATTAATTAATTAATATAAAATGACTATTTAAATTATACTTACTTGAGTTTTAGCTGCTTGAGAAGTTGAAGGCATATCACCCTCCACCGGAAATTGCTTGGTAATTTCTTTATACAGAACATCATATTTTGTGGAATCTTGAAAGTCAGGAGATCCTTCTTGTAACTCATGGTCAAGTTCAACATCATAAGAAGGAATTTTTTTAACCCATTTTTCCAATACAGGCCAATTTTTTTTGGAACGGGTCCAGAAGCGAAGCTATTACATGTATTTTCAAAATTTTGAACCGAGCGGGAAATCGTTTGATTGCAAATGCGTATATTTGAATAACTTCTTCAAATGCAACGACCAGCACTTTCTCTTTCAATTCTGTTATTATTTTTTCGTAATAAATAATAACTAAATTTAAGGTGGTGTATTTGCGACCTTGTAAAAATTTTGTGGCTGTCTCAAAAGTTTCCAAAAAATGTAGAAACTCTGTTATTAATTCTTTTTCCATAGTATTCAGGGCATATTCCTCTTTATCCGCTTCAATTAGAGCAATATTAATAATGTTTTTATTTTTAATAAAGCTTCTATACATACTATAGCAAAGTGAGTTCCATCTTGTTTTGTTAGAGTTTTTTATACTGCCCATTTGAGTAGTTTTTATTTCCTCGATTTCAAGTACTATTTGATTTTCAGCTTCAATCTCCTCGACCAATTTAGCAATTTCATTAAAAGTCTCCTCGTCTTCATAGGCCTTTTGCAACGAAGTTATGTTTTCCGTTTTCTAGGTCAATGTTTTAAAAATGTCTTTAAGTTTTTTTGTTGTACTTCGGAATACAGCAAATGTCTCATTTTCTAAAATATCAAAAGATATAAGCCGGTGGAGACTGTGGATGGAGCAGCCAAATCTTTTTTTTCATCAGTCGCACTGCGCTATTATGTTCGAACCACCATCGCTAACAAAAGAAATTTCTTTGTCATTCAATCCAAAATATTCTATTGTTTCTGTGAGTTTTTGGGCTATTGTAAATTGGTTATGAGGATGTGGAAACTGCTCGGTTTTTAAGGATATACAAATTGGTTCGAAATTTTCTATGTATTGAGCTCTTATGTTTACATAGCTTAACATTTTGTACGAGTCAGTCCACATATCCAAAACTATAGCAATATTTTTAGGGCTTATATTGAGGTGTTGTTTTATCACATTCTCATATGTGGAATAGACATCGTTTAAAGCAGATCTTGCCAAAGTTGATGCTGTTGGCATTACCAGGCCAGGTTTAATATGCTGCATGTATTCTAGAAAACCAGGCTGTTCCACGATATTAAATGGTCGTAGATCGCGACAGCACATTTGAACCAATAATCGGGCGTTTGCAAACTTGTGAGTTTCAGAATTTTTAAGAAGTTTGTCTTTTCCACTAAGGGTGTCCTTTGTTTTTTTGTTGGATATTTCAATAAATTTGGATGTTATTTCGATGTTATGTGTAAATCTTAAGTGGTTTGCCAAATTTGCGGTAGTTGTCGTCTTTGCGAATCTGGTAATATGAAAAAAAATTAGTATTGAAACAATTTTAATATTCGCTAGAAACTTACCCCTTCAATATTAAAGGATTGTTCTCATAACAATGTTTACAAATGTTTAACTTGGGCAACAAATTCTTTTTTGAATACGTCAATTGTCCAAAATGTTCCCAAACATGAGAACCTGTTGCGCTTTTATTGGCAAATTCAATTTTGGTTTTTTTGTAAAATTCACTTTTATTCTCAGTATATTTTCATACTGGTTTACGTCCATTTGCACTTCACTTATTTCGCCAGGATCAGAGTCTTACGAACTTTCAGGAGCTGGTCTGGAACGTTTAAAAAAATTTGTAATTTATTTCTCTGCCATTGTCGTTTTTCTTTTATAGACTTGTTCACTTTAAATTTCTTTTGATTGTTGTGTTTTGTATAACTGTAAACTATCAGTTGCAAAAAGTGCAGTTTTCCAATTACCAACTACTTAGTTGGACATTTCCGTGCACTAACTGCCGCAACTAATCGTCATAAGCCGATTGTACGATTGGTCGGATAAGTGGGAAAGTTGATCATGTGTGAAAGACTGCAGTGAGAATTTTAACTAAACGCAGTAAAATTCAATAAAAGCTTAATTCTGGTCATGTAAAAATTATGAATTGTAAAAAATTCTAAAGAAAAATTAAATTTTTAAACTTCTACGGCGGCTTATTTTAAGCCGTCACGAGCCGACCAAATAGTCGGCGGCGGCGGCTGGCAAAAATGGTCGGCGACCAGCCGAAGCCGGCTGGAAGTCGACCGGCGCAATGCTCTGATCGAGAACGGGGCGAATATTTTTAGAAAACTAAAAAAATGAGCTTGGTTTCAAGGGGCCATGAAAATTGTGTTCTAATTATTAGAGCGGAATTGACTCGCAACCATTTCGCATGCTTTCAATTCTTGTATAATTACGTATGGGGTTTTGCTTGGGACCCCAAGGGTCTTGAGGCCACGCGCAGTAATTTTTTTTTATCATTCGTGAGGAATTTCTATTCGTTTGTGTACCCCAAATTATATGAAAATTGGGTGTCTCATTTTCATAGCTATGAGAGAACCTTGAATCCAAACGGCCTTATTCATAATTTTTTTTTTTTTTTGAAATTCTCTGCCCATCTGAAGGCTTTTTTAATTTCCACCAAACCCTATAACATCAGCGCAAGCAGTAATTCATCTAAGTATTTTTTTGTTGGGCTGATGATTTCTTCAAGGGTGAGACAGTAGTATGTAATAAACTGGTAATAAGGAACAGCGCTAAAAACAAACTCGCTTCAAAATTAAATTTGACTATATTTACTAATTGCTAAGATGAAAGTGGAATTCAGGAAAACATAAATTTGCAATACCTCCAAATTCCCATTTTCTATGTTCCGAAAATTTTTGAATCTGCACATTTTTTAAATTAGCATTTATTGTAAAATGATATGCTACATTCCGAGAGGAACCACACATTAAAATTTGCGGAAATGTGCGATTTCCAAGAAGCAACATTTTTTTCTAACAAGAAATGTGTCGCCATTTCCAAGCACAGACAAGAATCAACGATTGAAAGGAATCGGTTTTACTTTTGTAACATTTTCTTAATTAAAAGCTAATGTGGACAATGTTTTTAATAACATGAACTAACAACATTAAATTTTTACGTTGTATTTTTGTTAGTGTATATTTGTAATTGGTGCTCGGTTAAGTGATGGCAAGGGCGATAACTTCTAAACTTAATAATTTTTTTTTATCTTTAAATAACTTTTTATACAAGAACTGATTGACTTAATGCATCATAAACTGTTTGAATTGAAGTTTGTGGAATAAATGTAATTCAAGAAATAGCGAGTAATATCCCAGCTCGATATATGCTAATCTTCTGTAGATATTTCTGCAAAAAAATTTAAATATTCAAAACACGGTATATGAAAAAAAAATTTCGATAGTTTTCGGGAAAAAATTATTTTTTTAAACCCTCATTCCGTCTGCAACACCATGAAATATTGTTTACAGACACTTGAAAGTATATATACAAGTACATATTGAATTGTAAAGACGATCCTGCCATGTCCGTGTGTCCGTTGAAAGTTCTTTATCGATAGGATCCTGGAATTTTGCAAGATGATAACCTACTTATATAATAAGCTGTTTTGGATTGTAAACTGGCGATATCGGTCCAGGGGGGAAAGGCTAAAACGGGTACTGTTATTTGGGACGCATTAAACCTCAAGAAAGGGCATATATGCTGGATTTTTTTTGGCTCATATAGCCTAACAAAAGTCCCGCATGTTCAAAACGCGCGATTAGTAGTCAATATTGACAAATGGCATTCAAACTAAAGTAAATTGGGCTATCACTCAAAATATACAGTAATTTTAATATTTTGGTTTAGATTAGGAAAGTGCGCATCGGCCCAATAGGGATTAAAAACGGATCATTTTTTTACGCTCTTATAGAAAAGGGACGGCATATAAGGTTCGACCTTGCCAAACTTAACGACGTTTTTACTTGTTCGTTCTGTTCAAGTGTGTGAAGTTATCGCACTAACGACCTCTTTAGATTAAACCCCCTATTGTACGCTATCGTGCTTTCAATAGATAGACGGACCTGGATAGATCATCTTAGAATTTTACGATGATCTCACTGAGAACGAACTATTATTGTAAAATATTGCATTAGATTTATACAAAACAACAAATTTTATTATTTAAACTGTTGCTTACAGCCAATGCGATGTTGCTGACCAAAATTGGCTCATTTAAATAGGCAATATTTGTTATAACGGTACTTTTTGAACCAAAAATACGTTTAGGCAGCATCAAAAGTCTACGCTCATAACCCATAATATGTCAGTATACGCATACCTACATACGTGATAAGTATGTAATCATTCCCTCTCATTTGTGTTTCATTTAGTCTGATTCTTGTAACAGTAATCCTGGTTTATCAATTATTTTAACGCAGATCATATCGTCGACATTTTAATATAATTTCCAGAAATTCGGAAACTATTTGGCCAGCGCGATCGTCAGATATGTCAGCATCCGAAAATTTTTTTTTGGGTTATTTAAAGGAGCGTTTATATGTGAACATGCCCGAGCAATCCTTCAATTCAAGGCCAACATTTTTGCAAAAATTCTAACGCTGCAACCACAAATTTTAAAAGATGTTATGGAATGTTATGCTCTGAAACGAGTCATTGTGAATCTAAAAACGGGGGTCATTTAAGAGACAGTTTTTATAATTAGTGCAAAAAATTTTCCATTTTGTATATTATATAATCTGAGAAGAGAGAGTCTGACATTGAATTTCAAACAAAGTAGACGTTGTTTTTTATTGTCAGAAAAAATATTTTGTTTGGAAAATATTTTTTTTCTCTTTGATTGCGGAATTATTTGGATTTTTGAATATAAGACGCTGTTTTGCAATGGATGTTAATTTGAGGGAGGGAATACAGCCTTCCAAGAATATACCTCCCGACAAATGGGATAATAATTTGAGAGCGAAAGAATCCGTTGGGAATACGTTACCGGATGCAGATTTGGCGAACCCCTGTGCAGTTGAAGGAGGTTCTATATTCACGTTAAGATTGAAAAACTCTGGGACAAAACCGAAAGAAAAATTCAAGGCTATTGATGATAGAAGATTTGCTGAGAACTAAATGCAAGGGGAAGGATATGTTGAAGGTCCAAATGACTCGAACAGGGAAATTTTTGGTGACACTGTCTCAATGGAAAAACAGGTTAATGACATGGATTTGGGAATCTCTATTCCGCAAGAAGATCTTTTGGGACAAAGACGGAATAAACGTCCAAGGATTAATGATTTAGCTGCTAGCTGCAAAACAAATTTTCAAAGGACAACATTTAATACACAGAACCGCTTTGCACTGCTAGGAGAGCTCGATATTTTCACTGAGCCTAGCAGCTCCAGGACACAAAAGCCAGCCATGGGTGATTCAAACAATAAGAATGTATTGAATCCCAATTCAGGGAAGCCAGCCAGGAATAATATGAATGAGAATGGGTTTTGCCCTCCAATATTTCTATTTGACGTAGATGTATCTAGTTTAATACAACAGTTAAATACTAAAAATGTTTGTTTTAAGGTAGTTAGCAAGGGCCAACGAAAAAGCAAATTATATTTAAAGGACCCATCAGCTCATTCAGAAATGATGGATATCTTAAAGAAACGGGAAATTCCTTCCTATTCATACACCCCTAAAGAGTTAAGACGTACCAGGTTAGTTTTGAGGGGTCTGCACTATAAAACAGATTTAAACACTCTTAAGGAGGATCTAGATTTTTTAGTGCCCAATACAGTGGACAATGTTACCAAATTTTCCACCGATTATTCTAGAAAGGAAAACATTGATATTGGGTCTGCTAAAGAACTAAAAGTCGAAAGGTTTGTATGCTCACAGAAGGTGTCTTGGGAATTGCCAAAATCAAATACAAAGGTTGTGCAGTGCTGGCGCTGCCAGCAGGGGGGTCACATGTCCAAGAATTGTAGTAGGTCTTATGTTTGTGTCAAGTGCGATCAAAGTCATGCTCCGGGTGACTGCAAATTCGTTCGGAATGACGAGAATCGGCCGTAGTGTGCTAATTGCGGGGAAACTGGACATCCATCTAATTTCAGGGGCTGTACAGCGTACAAGAAGTATGTGAAGAAACTTAATGATTTGAAAGAAGTCGCTAGGGAAAGGAAACTTCTGGCTTCACAGGGTGTTTTTAAAACAGCGAATGCTTCTTTCGTCGACCCGAGAAGAACATATGCGAGTTTTTTCTCTGACCCTTTACAGTTGAATGCTCGTAATCAGAGCAGACCTGCTATAGTTGAAGAATTTTTAAGAATTGCTCATCGCATTTGCCAACCTAAGGCTCCATCTCTAGAGGTTAAAATTGAAACATTTATTCGAAGTTACAGATCATAAATGAAGGAAAAGGCCAGGGGCCAGTGCTTAGAACTTTTAGAGGAAATTAAGCGACAATATGGTCCGTAATTTCCTAAATTTCTTGTCTTTTAATGTAAGGTCACTTAAAGAAGTGAGTCGCAGAATCGAATTGTTGAAATTAGTGAAGACTAATTGAATTGACTTTGCGTTTATTCAAGAGACGCACTTAAGGGATGTATACAGAATTTCCTTGGAGGATTTCACTTTTGTAAGGGATAATAGCTTACAAGGAGTTGGTTTTATTTTGCGAAAGTCTTACAAATTTCACAGGGTTCAGGTTTCTGATTTTAATTTTCCTAGCATTTTTTTGTGCATTGGGATCTATATAGATGGGGTGGAAAGGAAATTCTTGATTGGTTCGATCTACATTCCTTGTAATTCAGACCGCACACAATTTTATGATGGTCTATCTGCTATATATAGGTGTTCACAGAATTATGACGGAGTTATTTTGGGCGGGGATCTGAATTCTAGACACACTTTGTGGGGCGATTCAATGAACAATGTAAATGGAAACGTCTTGTTTTCGTGGATGCAGCAATCGCCTATAGATTTTCAAAGGATTACAGATTCGATACCCTCTTTTCCCAATGGCTAATCATTTTTGGATCATTTTATTGTTAGTTCAAATTTAGTTGATCTTACTTCTCCGAATTTTCAAATTTCTACTCTGCCTACATTATCCGACCATTTTCCTGTTAGACTGCAAATACGTCTTCCTGACTTTGATATGTTGATAAACTCTCCGAGACACTATGTCTCCTATCGGAAAACTAATTGGGACAATTATAGGAGTGATGTGGTTGAGGGACTATTAAGTCATTTTCCCGATTCTACAGTAAATTTGTCCAATGATGAAATTGATTATTTCGTGAGCGAACTTACGACAACATTAAATCGTGTTTATAGTATGAATTCTGAAAATGTTGATTTATGGAGTAGAAAGTTTGTTGTTTCAGATAATATAAGATACATCACCGAGCTAGAACGAAAATACATGTGGAAAACTTCGAAAAACAATTTGAAAAAAAAATGACTTCGTGATAATAAAAGAAGATATCCTTCCCCCAACGGAATGGCGCTTAGGCCGCATCATCAAGGTGTTCACTGGTTCTGATAACCAAGTGCGAGTTGCGGAAATAAAAACCCAAAATGGTGTCATAAAACGACCAGTCGTCAAACTTTGTGTTTTGCCTATTCAAAATTCGAAAAACTAATTGTTATATCACTTAAAATTCTATTTTTTCTGTATCTATTCTGATCGTATTTAAAAAGCCTACTATTTGTTACCGTGCTTATCTAATTTTTCTTTTCTTTCTCATACCAGCAACTCCATGAAACCAAGTTGCTTCATCAGAGTTCATAATCATCAACTTAAATATTGCAACGAATTACAGAATACAGTTCAAGAAGAACGTTACGAAGCTACAGAGTCCAGTGGGTGGTTTTCCTAGTTGCATCAACGTATGTTGCGAAAATTACCATCATCGCCATCACACCATTGAGATAAACGATTTAATAAATCTACAGTCGAATCAGCTGATAGTGCCTCAGCAAACACTGCCACTAATAATATTATATGCATAATATTATATGCAATTTATATCAGATGTCGTTCATCAACCAACCCACAGGTCATAACTTCTGCACCCCTTGTGTTCTTCTGTGAAGCCAACTTTGGCCCGCCAGGATGTTGAACGCAGTTTCAACAGTTTTCTCATATTCTTTATTTTTTCTATATTTTTCTTTATAACATTTATTTTCGTTATTAGTTAAGTTTTCGTTGTTACCCAGATTTAAGTTTCTAAATCTGTATCTGTAGAAGTATAGAAACTTTCTATACTTCTCTCTTTTACTCCTTCCTTTCCTTTACTTTTTGCCGCTTGAAGCTGGCTTCTGTTGTTACGTTAGTTATTAAAAATCAACTCACCATTAAAGTCGTCTATGAAAGACATTTTTGTTAGAAAATAAAACTTGACTTTTTTCTTCTAAATGACTAATTTTTAACCATCTCAAGGAAGGGATGCGTTAACAACGTCTCCTAGTGAGGAAGTGGTCTGTCGACCTAAAGTGTAATTTTGGTCATTCGTGTGGTGGTTGTTACTGTAGTACATGTTGGTGTAGTTTTCATCTTGCAGTAGTTTTAGACATCTTCGTTGCTGTTGAATTTTGGTTTCTAGGTCTTAGTTCATGTGGCTCATCCTACGGCATATGCTCATTATGTAAACCGATATCCTACCCTAATGTCTTAGGTAATATCCGAATTAACATATGCTCTATTATTTTACTAAATAATTGTTATATCGAGTTCAAGGTTATTATTTTTTGTTATATTTTTCTCTTTATTCGATATTTCGTTCCTCTCTGAAGAACATCATGATACAATAGCCGTGCACGTATTCCAGGAGGGGCTTGTAAATTTTTTAAAGAAAACCTTAGGACCTGTAAGTAAAATATTTTACTTTTCTGATGGCGCAAGCGCACAATACAAAAACAAAAAAAACTTTTTAAATCTGACGTTCCACGTAGAAGATTTTGGAATACCAGCGGAATGGCATTTTTTTGCAACGTCTCATGGCAAATGGCCCTGCGATGGTCTGGGAGGAACAGTCAAAAGACTAGCAGCACGTGCAAGCTTGTCCAGCCTCATAAATCCCATTAATAGTGCCGTCAAATTTTATGATTGGGTGAATAAAAACGTGAAGAATATTCATACAGAATTCTTCAATAACTATCAATATCAAGATAGGGCGAAACACCTGAAGGAGCGTTTTGAAAAAGCGAAAACAATTTCTGGAACTCTTGGCTACCATGCATTCATTCCACAACCCGATAAAATAATGAAAGTCCAGACAACATCATCTTCTGAGCAGTACTGTATGAAGATGGTATACAAGGCATAACATTTATTTCATTACTCATTTTTTTATTTCTTTTTTTCTTTGTTTTTTTGTTGTTGTTATATCTTGTGTCAATAAACTATTAAAAAGTATTTTTTTTTCTATATTATATTTTCTATATTCATGGAAGTGAAAAAGGTATAAGGTAAAAAAAATTTTTTAAAAATAGAACGCATTATTTCACCACTTTAAAACTTACACAGTCGGTAAAACAGACCTGTAAGAATACGCCTGCAAAATTTCAAAAATAAAAAAAGATGTAATCATTTTCAAAATCGAAATAAAAGGATTAAAATGATACAAACTTAAAAAATTCTATGGCGTTATGCCATACCGTTTCGTTATTTTAGAAGTGCTTAAAATTACCTTCAAAATAAGGTATAGCAGAGTAAAATCGGTCAAGTATTTCCGGAGTTACATGCGACTGAATGAACACACCTCCTTGATAAAATCTCCATTTTACCAAAGTTCAATTGGTCATAACTTTTGAAAAAAAAAATTATATTTTTTTTTTCTAATCGCGGATTAAATAGAATTGCTAGAGGACCAAATCTGCAAATTTTCATAAAAATCGGAATCATTGCGTTAAATTTTTGCCCAAAATCGTACCGTTTGGCATGGAATGACTCACATGCAAGAAGAGAGAAGAAGAAGAGAGTTAGTTCTTATGACAACGCGAAGAAGTAAAGACGTATACCGGACGACGATCAAATATTCTCATTCAATTGTTTTTTCTTTAACTCATTCAATATTAAACATTCATTATACTTTACTTTTACTTTAAAACTGAAATAAATATTGTGCTTAATAGTTTTTTATAATAAAAACACCATAAATTGGGGACTCAACCAAAATAAATAAAAAGGAACATTTGCCGCTGTGTTTGTGAAAAAATAACGAGAAATAACAAAGCAAGAAGAAAAGAAAAAAGTTTGATTTCTTTACTCTCTCTCTAAAGAAATACACGAAAAAAAACCCCTACGACAATAGAGTGTGTGTGCAAAAACAAAAATGCCTTGTTTGGGAGATTTTGATACAATACGCAGTAGTTTGTTAACGGTCAAACGTGGTGTTGTTGTAGCTTTTCATAAGCTTGTGTTCGAGTATGAAGGTGATCGAACAAACAGACAACGACTGCGCGCGTTCGAAGGATTTGAATTCAACGTTGATGATGAAGCTTTTATGAAGAAATCCGAGTACGTGAAAGACAACTTGAGTGCATCAGGTTTGGTGTCGATATGCAACGTGTTGGGTTTGGACTATGACGTAGACGATTTGTTCCTCCACACATTTACGAATTTGAGAAAGGGAAATCTGTTGTGTGCTAAGAACTCAAACGATGATGATGACGACGACGACAACAACGATGATGCTGATGACGTTAAGAATGCTAGTTGTGACGACGATAATGATGACGACGATAACGACGACGATGAGCGTACAATTATTGATATGCATAACGACGATTATGATGTTCGTAGTGATGTTTCAACAAAGCGACGGAATAAAACATTCAAACATGGAACATATAAGAACAACGATGTAAACACACGACGAAATGTGGCAACAATGCATGCTGATGAAGACAGTAAGAGCGACGTAAATCGAAATAAAATCAACGTAAAATATGAAAACATAGAGAAGAAAAATATGAACGATGGTAACAAGAATAGACACGATCGACTGGAACAGTGTGTCGATTCCTATCAAAACATACCGAGATTTTCAATTAATTTTCGAGACATAGAAGACTATTAGACCATTTGATGGAAGCAATGCATTATCCGTAAGGGCTTGGATAGAGGAATTTGAAGAGAACGCAACCATAATGTACTGGGACGATTTTCAGAAATTTATATTCGCAAAGAGATCACTGAAGGGTTTGGCTAAATTGTTTGTTTCAGGCGAAAGAGGCATAACTACGTGGACAAAATTAAAAGAAGCTTTAATATGTGAATTTGAAACAACAACTAACAGCACTCAACTACACAAGTTATTAATGGAGAGAAAAATTTTAAAAAATGAAAGTGTTCAGGAATATCTTTTGAATATGAAATCGTTAGCTTCATGTGGCAATATAGAAGACCAGGCGCTAATACAGTACGTTATTGATGGAATTAAAGATTTAACAGTGAATAAGACCATTCTATATGGCGCAACGAATTTAAAAGAATTTAAAGACAAAATCAGGTGCTACGAAGTGATGCAAGAAAAAAATAAACAGAAAACAGATTATAAACCAGCGACTGTGAAGGGTTCTGCGAAACCCGAAAAGAGAGAAATAACTTGTTACAACTGCGGTGAAAGAGGGCACACTTCGAGAAATTGTAAAGACAAAGAAAAGGGTGTGAAATGCTTCAACTGCAATAAATTCGGACACATTTCAAAACAGTGTGATTCTCGACGGGATAAAGCTAACATACGACGATTAACAGCGACCGATATTATGAAGGTGACAGTGGCATTCATGGACCAACGTTGGAACGCTTTATTTGATACCGGCAGCAAATATAATGTAGTATCGGAGATCGTTTACAATTCCTTGAATAAACCAAAGCTGAAGAACTCTGTTTTTTATCTTATTGGTTTTGGCTCTAAAGACAACAATGTGAAACCACTTGGAAATTTCCAGCACGAAGTAAACATTGAGGGAGAACTTTACGATTGGACATTGAAGTTATACTGGGTAACGAATTTTGTACTTTTGCTGAAATCAACATCGCACCAGACGGCTTGCAGATTCGAAAAATAAAGGACAACGTCACGGAAGAGATTCACAGTATCATGACAATGGATGTATGTGCGGATACTTCTGAAGAACCTATAGACATCGACGAAACAGCCAGTGACAACGCAAAACGACAGGTAATTAACATGATCAAAAATTATAAACCAACATTGAGTAAATCAACGAACGTGGAAATGCGCATCATAGTGAAAGACGATAATCCTATCTTCTGTAATCCTCGACGGCTTCCTATAAAAGAAAGATATATTGTGGATAACCAAGTCGATCAGTGGTTAGCCGAGGGCATTATAGAACCGTCCGAATCTGAGTATTGTAGCCCAATTGTTCTTGCGAAGAAACGTGATTCATCATCGAGGTTGTGCATAGATTTTAGAAGAATAAATAAAGTAATCGTTAAGGATCGTTTCCCATTACCACTTATTGAAGATCAATTGGACCGTTTGGAAGACGCACTAATTTTCAGTACTATTGATCTAAGAATTGGATTTTTCCATGTTCCTGTCCACGAAGAAAGTAGAAAATACTCATCGTTCGTCACTCATAATGGACAATATCAATTTCGACGGGTTCCATTTGGATTGTCTAACTCCCCATCGGTATTCCAACGTCACGTAAACGCAATATTTCGTAACTTAACTCGTGAAGGTATAGCATTGCCCTATGTCGACGACATTATCATCCCAGCGAAGAACGAAGAAGAAGCATTAGCAAATTTGGAAAGAGTTTTGGAGGTTGGCAGAGAATACGGCTTGGATATAAACATTAAAAAGTGTCATTTTTTGAAGAAAAGGATTCAGTTCCTTGGCCACGTTATCGAGAACCATCAAATATTACCATCGCCAGAGAAGACAGCTGCTATGATCAATTATCCAACACCCCAGACAATTAAACAGCTTGAGAGTTTCCTTGGTCTTGCAGGATACTTCAGAAAATTTATTCATAATTTTTCAATAATTGCCAAACCGCTGACAAATTTAAAGAAAGAGAATGCAGTGTTCAGAATTGACGTTGAACAGACGACATCATTTAATAAGCTGAAGCAGATATTGAGTAGTGGTCCAGTGTTGAACATATTTAATCAAAACTACGAAACGGAAGTCCACACCGACGCCTCTATTGATGGATATGGTGCTGTAATGTTACAGAAGTTGCCGAGTGATGGTCTATTACATCCAGTGTACTATATGAGTAAGAAAACTACAGATGCCGAAAGAAAATATACGAGTAACGAGCTGGAAGTTCTTGCTGTAATTGAGGCCTTAAAAAAGTTTCGCGTTTATCTTATTGGCTTCATTTAAATTGGTGACAGATTGCAACGCCTTTACAAAAACTTTAGATAAAAAGGATTTATCAGTACGAGTGGCGCACTGGATACTATTTTTGCAAGAGTATGACTACATCGTGGAGCACCGGCCCGGAACTCAAATGCGTCACGTCGATGCATTAAGTAGACATCCGATAATGATGATAGCCGAAAACAATCTAGTCCCAAAGATCAGACGATTACAATCTCAAGATGACGACCTCGAAGCCATAAAAGAAGTTCTTAAACAAACACCAACATACAACGAATATTTTATGAAAGGAGATGTACTATACAAACTTGTCAACGATCGAGAGTTATTGGTGATACCGAAGGGCATGCAGAGCGAAGTTATTAGAACCGCACATGAACGAGGCCATTTTTCAACGAAGAAAACAAAGGAATTGATATGTAACGAGTATTTCATACCGAAACTGGAAGAAAAGATACAACGACATATTTCAAACTGCATCCCATGTTTGATAACGAATAGGAAAAAAGGTAAGCAGGAAGGAGAACTTCATCCTCTATATAAAGGAGATACACCCCTGCACGCGTATCATATCGATTATCTTGGTCCACTCGAATCAACAAACAAAATGTATAACCATATATTCGCTATAATCGACGCTTTTACCAAATTTTGTTGGTTATATCCAACCAAAACTACATCGACTAAAGACGCTATAACCAAATTACAGGCGCAGAGCGTTATTTTTGGAAATCCAATGCAAATTATTTCAGATCGAGGTTCAGCATTCACCAGTGAAGATTTTCGAAATTATTGTGAAACTGAAGGGATAACCCATATCAAAATAACAACCGGATTACCTCGTGCCAATGGACAGATCGAACGACTTAACAGTGTTATTGTGGCAGTATTAGCAAAGCTTAGTATCGACGACCCTGGTAAATGGTACAAATTTGTTGGAAACGTAATGCAAGTGATTAATTCGACAATTTGAAAATAAGAAGCGTTACGATCTTAGACGAAAACAACCTAGAAAGTATCAACTACGCGATCTCGTGGCGATAAAGAGAACTCAATTAGGAGGAGGTCTCAAACTTAAACCAAAATACCTAGGTCCATATCAGGTAACCAAGGTGAAACCAAAGGATACGTACGACGTAGAGAAGTTCGGAGAATGCGACGGCCCTAGAAATACAACTACTTGTGCAGAGTATATGAAGCCATGGCCTGACGGTCTCAGTGATGATGACATCGACCTACCTAGTTCGCAGGATGGCCGAGATGTGGGAACGAATTAACACACAGTCACACATGCAACCACAAGAAGAGAGTTAGTTCTTATGACAACGCGAAGAAGTAAAGAGGTATACCGGACGACGATCAAATATTCTCATTCAATTGTTTTTTCTTTAACTCATTCAATATTAAACATTCATTATACTTTACTTTTACTTTAAAACTGAAATAAATATTGTGCTTAATAGTTTTTTATAATAAAAACACCATATATATATATAAATATATATATATATATATATATATATATATATATATATATATATATATATATATATATATATATATATATATATATATATATATATATATATATATATATATATATATATATATATATATATATATATATATATATATATATATATATATATATATATATATATATATATATATATATATATATATATATATATATATATATATATATATATATATATATATATATATATATACACATATATATATATACATATATATACATATATATATATATATATATATATATATATATATATATATATATATATATATATATATATATATATATATATATTATATATATATATATATATATATATATATATATATAAAGAAGATACGTACGGGCCGATCTCCTTGAACTTAATATACCGGCTAAAGTGCAATATATATATATATATATATATATATATATATATATATATATATATATATATATATATATATATATATATATATATATATATATATATATATATATATATATATATATATATATATATATATATATATATATATATATATATTGCACTTTAGCCGGTATATTAAGTTCGATTTGTCTAAAATTGAAATAATGGACAAATCGAACTTAATTTACCGGATAAAATGCAAGGGTAACGAAATGGCACAATATAAAAAATACTACATCGGTAACACCAAAAACAGACTGAAAACACGACTGTCAGGACACAAATCTTACATAAAATTAAAAAATTAAAATATGATGACACCAAAAACAGCACTTATGGCCCACTGTGCAAGCGAAAAACACCAGCCAGAGCTTAAGAGAGTGAGTGTATTACAATGTGAATGCGTATTACAATTGCATATAAGGTGGGTTATCTTCATATTAGTGGCAGTGTTTGCTGAGGCACTATCAGCTGATTCGACTGTAGATTTATTAAATCGTTTATCTCAATGGTGTGATGGCGATGATGGTAATTTTCGCAACATGCGTTGATGCAACTAGGAAAACCAGCCACTGGTGTTTGTAGCTTCGTAACGTTCTTCTTGAACTGTATTCTGTAATTCGTTGCAATATTTAAGTTGATGATTATGAACTCTGATGAAGCAACTTGGTTTCATGGAGTTGCTGGTATGAGAAAGAAAAGAAAAATTAGATAAGCACGGTAACAAATAGGCTTTTTAAATACGATCAGAATAGATACAGAAAAAATAGAATTTTAAGTGATATAACAATTAGTTTTTCGAATTTTGAATAGGCAAAACACAAAGTTTGACGACTGGTCGTTTTATGACACCATTTTGGGTTTTTATTTCCGCAACTCGCACTTGGTTATCAGAACCAGTGAACACCTTGATGATGCGGCCTAAGCGCCATTCCGTTGGGGGAAGGATATCTTCTTTTATTATCATTTTTTTTTTTCAAATTGTTTTTCGAAGTTTTCCACATGTATTTTCGTTCTAGCTCGGTGATGTATTCTGATTTCCATCGCTGACTGAAGACATGTTGCAAAGCTTTGAGCCTTTTCCAATGGTTGATATGCGATAGATTTGTATCTAAAGGTTCAAATGGAGTCTCAAGGGGAGCCACTAAAGGGCCGCCGCGCTGAAAATGACCTGGAGTCAGTGGTAATAACTCTGAAGGATTCTCAGACATTGGAGATAATGGTCTCTAGTTGAGAATGGATTCGATTCTCACTAGAATCGTGCTGAATTCTTCAAAGGTGAAGGAAATATTACTCGTTACTTTCTTTAAATGGGATTTCATACTGCTGCCTCCCAAAGACCTCCCATGTGCGGTGCGTGAGGTGGTATGAAGGACCAGGAAAAGCCATGGGTGCTGTATTTCTCGATCAGAGACTCTTCGGTCTTTTTTAAAAACGGGTTGTGTTCCTTTAGCAGCTCGTAGCTCGCTCCAACAAAATTTCGACCATTGTCGGAAAACATAGTCCTAGGGAGACCTCTGCGTCCCGGAAAACGGGTAAATGTCGCTAGAAAGGCATCTGCTGACAACTCCGAACAAACTTCCAAATGTACTGTCTTTGTGGAGAAACAAACAAATACCGCTGCATATCCTTTAACGATTTTGGCATTTCAAGTAGACGTTTTTAAGTTAAACGGCCCAGCAAAGTCTACCCCTGCATAGGTGAAGGGTAAAGAAAAAGTAACTCGTTCGGGTGGAAGCGCTGCCATTACTTGGTTTTGAAATTTTCTTTTGTAAATGGTACAAGATTAACATCCACGTATACATTTTGTAATAAGATTTTTGAGTCTCGGTATATAAAATCCTTGCCTTATAGCTCTCAACATTATGTTGTATTCTCCATGCATTAATATTTTATGAGTGTAGTTCACTAATAGCTCTGCAAAGTGCGAATGTTCATGATCGCTGGATGCTTTTTGTTTTGGCTTAATTCTGAATTTTCTAGGCGACCACGTACACGGAGTAAACTTGTTTTATCCAGGAATGGAGATAATGAGAGTAAGCGACTCTTATTGTTGATCTCCTCATTATTTGACAAAGATTCATATTCTTTCGGAAAGTAAATTTTTTGAGAAATGCTCAGCAAACTATTTTTGGTTGAAATGATCTCATCAGTAGACAATTCAGTTGTTTTAGCAAGAAGCATCTTTCGGCACGACTGTATAAAACGAAAAACATATGACATTACACGAAGTGCTCGATTAAAAGATGAAAACCGGTCAATTATATCCTCATTGATTATAAGATGGAAAGTTGATACATTTTTCACTTCTAAATCATTGAGATGGGGGCCCATGCCACCACAGTCTATGGTTTATCAATTCTTGAGGAGAGCATCCTCTGGTACCCAAATCTGCGGGGTTATCTTCCGTACCCACATGTTTCCAGATTGTTTGACTAAACATACTTAGAATTTCCGTTACACGGTTGGCAACAAAAGTTTTTAAGGTTTGAGGTGGTCGTTGCAACCACCCTAGCACAATTGCAGAATCGGTCCACAAATATATCACCTGCTCTATTTTCAGGGTTTCGGTAACAGTCTTGACCAAATTTGCCAGTAAAACTGCACCACAAAGTTCTAATTTTGGAATCGTTGTTTTCTTAAAGGGAGCCACTCTGGTTTTGGCTACCAGCAAGTGGCTGGAAAGTTTGCCTGCATCGTTGACTCTGATGTAGACGGCTCCACAGTAGGCCTTCTCCGAAGCATCACAAAAGCCATGTATTTGAACATGGTGTTCTGGAAAATACTCGACGTATCTCGGTATTTTTAAAGATTGAATTTTTGGTAGGTTTTCACGGAATTTTGTCCATTTATTCATTAGATTTGGTGGGATAACTTCGTCCCAATCTGCCTTTTATTCCCAAAGATCTTGCATCAGCACTTTCGCCATGATGACAGTAGGTCCTAAACAACCCAGGGGGTCAAAAAGACGAGCAATGACAGATAAGATTTTCCTTTTGATTACGGTTGGACCGGGATCGATTTCACCAACGATGTAATAAAATGCATCTGACATCGCATTCCAGCGGATGCCTAACGTTTTCGCAATGCTGGCTGAATCAAAATTTAAGAAATATTCGTCCAGAAGATCCTCCCGGGCTATATTTTTAAGTAGCGTATTGTTATTTGCGGTAATTTTCTTCAAGGGGAAGGCAGCTGAAGAAAGAGTTTCAAAAAGTTCTTTCTGCTTATGTTTTGCTTCTGCTATAGTGTGTCCTCCTGACAGCACATCATCAACATAAATTTAATTTTTCAGGATTTTTGCAGCAAGGGGCTTTGTTTCCGTGACATCATCACTTAACCGTTGTAAGGTTCTTACGGCCAAGAAGGGCGCACAATTAATGCTAAAGGTGACGGTAGAAGGTCTGAACAAAATGCGTTGAAATGGTCGATCTTCATTATGAACAAGTATCTGGCGATACATTTTCTGAATTCACCTGTAAACACGAACTGATAATAACGCCAATGTAAAATGATTTTGATAATATCTGATTGTAAAACTAGTCCAGGAAATAATATATCATTTAAAGAAAACCCACTCTTGGTTTTCTTAGATCCGTTAAACACAACTCTAACTTTGGTACTTTTACTCTCGGGTTTTATGACTGCATGGTGCGGCAGGTAAAATGCAAACTGTTTTTCATCATTGGACTCAAAATGATTGACTTGCTACATATGAGCTAAGTCGACGTATTCATGTAAAACATTTTCATACTCTTTTTGTAATTCAGGTGATTTTTTCAATGTTGTTTCCATCCGGTGATATTGTGCTAAAGCCATATTTCTGGACGGTCCAAGAAAAATGTTCTCCGGAAATTCCGGCCGAAATGGTAGTCGTACCACATATCTACCACCCGCTTGACGATAAGTTGTACAGGGTGGCCCAAAAAAGACTGAAGGATTAAAAATGGTTATATCTTTTTTGTTTTTAATAATTATTTTTTTTGTCTTTTGCAGGCTATTTACTGGTTTTTGGAGATAAATCATGGCTACATAAGATGTGCAGAAACGCGTCAAAATCATTGAATTTTTTTATTCTTCTGGAAAAAGAAGAAAATGATAACTTTTTAAACAATCTTATAATGAGCGATGAAGCTCATTTCCACTTAAATGGCTATGTAAACAAACAAAATTGTAGATTTTGGGGCACTCACAATCCTAGGGCATTACATCAGCGTGAATTACACCCCGCCAGATGTACTGTTTGGTGCGGTGTTATGGCTGATAAAATTATCGGTCCATATTTTTTCGAAGATGTGGAGGGTCACCCAGAAACGGTTAACGGGGCTCTGTATAGGACTATGATAGACAATTTTTTGCGTCCACATGTTGAGAATAATCAAAACATATGGTTCCAGCAAGATGGAGCAACTGCGCATACAGTAAGAGCGACAATGGAACTTCTTCATAACATTTTTGGTGAACGAATAATTTCCAGAAATTGTGATTTTGCTTGGCCTCACGTTCACCAGATTTGACCGCTCCAGACTTTTTTTTGTGGGGCTATTTGAAAGGAGTTGTGTATATCAATAAACCCCAAACAATTCAAGAGCTTAAGCACAACATTCAAGCAGAAATAAGCAACTTGGAACCAGAAACTCTACGGGCAGTAATGGAAAATGCGGTTAAAAGAGCCAATTTTTGTTTGCAAGAAAATGGACACCATTTGAGAGATGTTATATTTCACACTTAAATGTAAAAAATTTCCATGAATTAAATATTTAAAAACATAAAAAAAAATCAATAAAAAATAAAAACAAAAAAAATTACAGTTATTTTTAATCCTTCAGTCCTTTTTGGGCCACCCTGTATTAGTAAAAAATTCTTCACAATATTTATCTTGTTCTGTTTCTATCTCGGGTTTTTGGATATCTTCAATTTCCCAAAACTTTCGGATTTGATCTGTTAAGTTGACATCATTTTTGTCGGAAACCAAAGTTGAAAAAGTTTGTATTTCATTAGAGGGCAAAGGGCCGGACAAGTACCAGCCGAAGTGGGATTTTCTCGCTTCTAAACCATGTCCAAAGTTGGTTAAGACACCTTATAAATTGACTAATGGTAAATAATCACTACCAATGATCATATTTATTGACGATGGTTTATGAAAGTTAAACTAAGTTAAACTGATATCTAATTTTAATTTCTTTAAATCAAGGAGATTTCAATATTCGCAAGTTTCGAAGGTAAAAAGTGAGCTAACTTAGGCACAACAATGGATTTAACTTTGATTGTAAAGGTTGATGTTTGTGATCTCAAGCTTACCGTACAGCAATGCGATGAATTACCAACTACGGTACCTCCTAATCCTGATATTCGGGAATGTCGAGTAGACACTGGGATTCCAAGACTCTCTTGGATTTGATTTGAAATGAAACTTCTTTCGGACACTGCATCTAAGAGGGCACGAACTGTAATCAGCTCTCCAGCGTGATCGAGGTTAATTAATGCCGTTGGTATAATTGTAGTACCTTTATTTTGTGCAAGATGTGTTTGAACATCATATATGGTTGTATTGGTTTGAGCAGTACTTGAATATCGTTGTTGTTGGGTTGAACTCAAAAAACTTTGTCGTTCGGCTCTGGGTTGAAAACCACTTCTATTCTGTGCATCATTTCTCGATTTTCGAAATGCAAAAGTGTATTGTGTTTCTGGCCACATTTTGCGCATAAGTAATCACTGGAACATTTATCTTTGAAATGATTTGAGCCTAAACAATTTGAACAAATTTTATTAGAATAAACAAAGTTTACTCGATCTTTAACTGAGAGACGTCTAAAAGAATCGCAATTTATGATCATCCTTTTTGCATTTTTTACGAATAACTTTTGGTTTATTTGAATCCATGTGGGAGTGCAATGATTGAGCTCGTTGATTTGAATATTGATTATCGCGTGTAGTTGATTTCTTCATGTCGAAGATAGTCTCTAACATTTCAATGCGTTTCGATAAAAAGTCATCCATTGCGTCCCAAGTGGGTAATTTTTTGTGATCTGTGAGAGAGTTTTCCCAAGCTCGTAAAGTTTCTTCAGAAAATTTCGTTGAACAATGATATACTAAAAACGGAAACCAATTGTCAGTACTGACGTTATACGTTTTGAAAATGGACAAGCTGTCGTTGATGCAACGTTAAATTTGTCTAATAGCCTTAGGACTCTCATGGGAAGCAGCTTAAAGACCAAAAAGATACTTCATCTGTTCATGAACCAATGTGCGAGTATTTTCATATCTGTCTTTCAATGCTTTCCATGCAATTTCAAAATTTTTATCTACTAGGTCATATCCTTTCACGATTTGATGGGCTTCGCCTTTAGTTTTCTGCAACAAATATGAAAGTTTTTGTACTGGTGATATTTCAGGATGAGATCCGAATACACCCCAGAATATATCACGAAATGCTAGCCATTTCGAGTATCCGCCCTTAAAATTTTGAATGTCGCAGGGTGGCAGCTGCAACGATGAAAAACCTTGTAGACTTATTGTTGTGTCCAAGCGGGAACTTTCATCTGCTTTAGATTGATGTTTTGGTTTCAAACTATTTATTTTTGTTTTGCAATTTTCATATCTCGCAAATGCATCATTATACTTTGTGACTGCAATATCCGTTAAATCTTTAGGGTAAACGTCATCATCTGCTGTTGCAACTTCTCGATAATTCTGCATAAAGGTATTCCATCTTTCCTTCAGTTCTTCCTCATGTACTTCCAACGCTGCAGCAGTAACTCCAAAGGATGGTTTATATCCGTCACAATATGAGGCCACTTGGTCGTAAAAAGAAATTTTCTCCTTGCTGCCATATTTGTATATATTTATTTGATAATCACGGAGATTTTAAAATTAGGTATTTTTTTGAACGCGATACGATTTTGTTTTCGATGTTTAGACACGTTAATTTTATTAAGATTTTATCATAGAGTACGCTAGCAAATTATAGTTCAATTTGTACTAAAATGTTTATGGGGTTGAGTAATTTTTTTTTTGAATTCGTATTACAGTGCTTATTTGGTTATGAAGACAAATTTTTTTTTATTCAATTTGTTTTGCAATTTTTATCGGGTTATGACGACAAAAATATTTTTTTTGAATATATGATGAAGTGTTTATTGGGTTATGTTGAAAAAAAAATTTGTTGCAGTGCTTATTGGGTTGCTTAATATTTTTTTTTTGAGTTTGTGGTAACTTGTTTCTGGGTTATGTTGAAAAAAAAAATTGTTGCAGTGCTTATTGGGTTGCTTAATATTTTTTTTTTGAGTTTGTGGTAACTTGTTTCTGGGTTTTGACCAAAAAAAAAAAATTAAGACTTAAAAAATTGTTTATTGGGATGTATGCAAAATTTTTAAGATTTTTCCCCGGCATATGCATCCAAATTTATACGATCTTTTATATCACGATTTTTAGATTTCGCGCAAAATCATTAATTTTTTTTCCAGTATATGTAACAATTTTTGATAAAAATGTTTTTCATTGTTATATGTATGCACAGTTTTTTCAGTGCATGGGCAATTTTTATACATATTTACTTTTGGCAATTCCGGGTATTTTATACAAATTTACTAAAATCCCTTTTGTGCAAATTGATCTGGCATCACTCGTTTTATTGTTGTTCTTTTCAAAAAACAGGAAAAAAAAACATTAATCTTTTTATTTAAGTCTTGAAGTGTAGATTGATGCAATTAATTTTTTTGCGTGAAAAAAATAATGATCCACTCTCCGCACACTAAATTTATGACCCAACTAGTCGATTTTTCGTTTCCACACAAAATTTTCAATTTGATTAATTTTTTTATTTGTACGTACAAGGGAACGTGCCTATTGTACGGTTTTGTTGCTGCTCGATCGTTGCTTGCCGGCAAGGTTTATGTATAGAAGGTTACGCCATCCCAGCCCCCTTCCCTTTTCTGTTTTTGACGTTTGTCACCAATGACGTCACGCAAACTATTGGCTAAAAATTTCGAGCTAACAGCTGATAATATTTGTGTATTCATAACAGTGGGACAATTGACTATTTTTGCCATCAATTTATTTATTAGCGAAAAACGAACAATTTTTTGTATATTAAGTTAAAGTTTTATTTAATTTTCTTTTTTTGGTATAAATATTTTTGGTAATGTCGGCATTTAATATTCTTAACCTAAAGTACATTCTGCACCGGAAAAACATTCTTTTTACATTTTCTTCAAGTTCAACACCTTCAGCTTCTTCTATGTGTTTTTTTAAATATTGATTCGTTAGCCACAATGTTTTTTAACTAAATGTTTCTAATCAAACAATAAAAATGTTACTTATACACATACTCACATATTTTTTACTGTTGGTTTTCATACATTTGCCCACTGCACACTTAATGTTTACGTTTCGATTTGTTGTTTTATTTCTTCACAAATCTGACAAAGTGATTTCAGCTGTAGGTTTGCCAACTCACTGCAATATGTACATTTTTCACATGAAATCTTAGCTTTGTTAACTAAAAGTAGGCAGACATAGAGCTGGCAACCCACTTCTTTTTGATGTTTGTCACCAACTACGTCACCTAACGGCAATTTTTGCTGATGGCGTAACCTTGTATTTATAAACCTTGCTTGCCGGTAACCATGTGTTGTTGTTGTATTGCCCTTAAAAACTGCCGCTAGGAATTTTGCGTATTCCCTTTTGGTATGCACTTTTTGGTGGCGTTTTATTTATTTTAAATAATTTCACATACAAGATTAATAAAAAGATATGATTAGCACTCACCTCATGTTTGCTGCTTATGATGCTTATTATTTTTATACCAATAATTTAATTTCTCCTTTGCTTATAAAAATGTCCAACCAGGAGAAGAAAAAAAATTTGCACACAACTGTTGCCCTATATATTGTTCTTTTTGTTTACACTTTTCTTACAATTTTTTGTTTCAGTTTATGTGTTTGTTTTTATAGATTATGATTTAATCTTTAATTTGTGATATTCTTCACTTTTATTTTTTTCAATTTTTCATTTATAATTCACAAAATTATTTTCAGGTTTTTTTTCAAACTTTTTGTATCCGATGTCTGTCCGCTTTTAATTATTCTTCCTATGCCGATTTATTGTTTTTAGATTATTGTCCGTACTTAAATCGATTTCGATTACCAACGATCGATGTTTTCGCACTTATAGTAATCGAATGGCTATGAGTTTCATAGCACTGAGCTTTTATTGCATCGTTTTCAAACTACTCTGGCCGTTATATTTTTTTAACTGAGAGTTTTAGAACTCGTAGGTTTTCTCTTAAATGTTCTCTCAAAATTAAAGTCTCTTTTTTTTATAGATTTTGTTGGGATTTATGATTTTGATTGATTTAGCGCAGTTTTTGAAGGGTTTTGTTTGTATGTGACAATATGGTTGTTTTTTTTCTTTCTTTTTTTTCACTGTTGGTTTTTTGATGTAGTTTGTTTATTTAATGATAGAGTAAATGGTTACACTATTTTTAATTTTAAGATTTTTAGAATTTTTTGCAAATTTTATCTTATTACATTTTGTTTTAATTATTTCTCACTATGGTAGTGTTTTATTCTTTTGATTTGTTGAACTCTTGTTTATTCGATATGCTTGTTGCAAGTTTGTTGGTTTAAGGTTATGTTCACCTTTGTTTGATGGATTCCCTCTTATGGGGAGACACAATTGATTGCTTCTGAACTTTGTTTATTTTCAAAATTATTGTTATATCGACTATATTTTCTGATCGAGATATAAAAAACTCTACACAGTCACCGTACTTACCCCTTTCTCCCTCTACTATACCTGTTGTTGAGTCTCTTGTTTTGGTGATGAAGGTTATGAACGATAATGTTGCTTCTTTTGGTTTGGTTATGGTGACCAGGTTTATCCGTCCTCTTGACCATGATATGGAACAATGATGTGACTTCTTTAGGTTGAGTTGATTTTTAATAACTAACGTAACAACGGAAGCTTGCTTCAAGCGGAAAAAAGTAAAGAAAGGGAAAAGGAAGGAGTAAAAGAGAGACGTATAGAAACTTAATCTAGGTAACAACGAAAACTTAACTAATAACGAAAATGAATGTAATAAAGAAAAATAAAGAATATGAGAAAACTGTTGAACTACGTTCAACAGACGTAACACTATTTCCTCACCACAATACAGTAGCGTTACCGCTATTGGTATTAGGAATTATTTAATGTCCCAATTGTAAATGGCAGTGGCCTTTCCTTGCGTGATTATGTTTGTTGGAACATCAGTCGGAGCTTCAGAAGCTAGAAGTTTACGTTAAGTCCAAGAGACCTTTCTGGTTCCAGAAATAGTAACAGAGACACTGTGGTCGGAATGATGGTCCTAGAACACAACTACTTATATAATCCAACTAAATGCAGATGCCCTCTACTATTTTTTTTATTAATTTTGTTTAACCGCGCACTACATCTTTTATATTCTAGTGTGGGCTTAGAGGATTGTAAGATTGACATTTTGTGTAATTTTAATAATACAGGGTGGAGCGCGACAATTTGCTTTTTTGCACTGCAGGCTGTGGTTGCACTGAAGAGAGTGGAACGTGGCTTACAGTGGCTGACGGGAGATTCGTACTCGTCAGCCTTTCAGTTGCCATCATGCATTGGACACGTGAGGAGAGATCATTTTGTGTTGAAGCGTATATAAAATGCGCACTCGATCATTGCAGTGCAGCGTGCGTCGTTTACGTCAATCAATTGTAAATTGGGTAACGGCAATTGGACGGCAATCAATTGTAAATTGGGTAACTTCATTGAGAACAGCAGGGAATGTGTCATGTGTACGAAGGGGACCTGAGAAAAGGACCACAAAACATCGAGACAGTTAGAAGTGGAGGTGGGGACTTCCTTTCCTGTTACACCATTCTGTGCAGAACAGACCTATTTCGCCTGAGGTTGACTCTGGAGACCCATACATGGAATATATGGGGGAGCGGTAAAGTCTGGAATTTCCGAGATAGAGCTGTGCAACGTATACATCCCGCCGGTTGATAGCTGTGTCCCGCGTTATTTGCCTGACATTAGCAATCAGCTACAAGGCAATAACCGTTTGGTCCTAGGAGACTTCAATTATTCACGAACTGTGTGTTCAACCCCGCGACTGCCCGTTCTATGTACCGGATTTAACCGAAACAAAAACTCTTCGGCCACAGGCAGTCACCTTAACAATATGTGTTATTTGTGCATCGTGAGTTATTTTTCGTCGTGAGAGCAGCACTTCCCGGAATACCTGCTCCGAATACTACTGGTCCGAGCCGGGATCGAACAAAACCCCGGACCTTGGATCTGCTCGGTTTGTCAGAACGGTATACACCATCGTGCTACGTCTGTAATTTGTAATCGTTGCATGGAGTGGGTGCACTTCAGGAGCTGTTCAGGTCTGAACCACATCAGGGAGTATAGCGAAGCGGACTTTGTTGTCTCATGCTGTATCAACAAAGTAAGCAGTGGGTCTCTGGATTTGGTGTTATCATCGCCGTCTACAATGGCCTACGCAACAAAATCAATGAGGTAATAGAATTTAGCAATCATTAGCAATCTGCTACAAGGCAATAACCCCTTGGTCCTAGGAGACTTTAATGCTCACCCCGAACTGTGGCATTCTCTCCTAGTCAACGACCAGAGGGGCATAGCTTTGGCAGAGCAAATTGATAGCTCTACGTTCTACACCGTGAATAAGGACGACCCACGCTGATTATGGGTGATTGCCATAGCTCGCCAGACATCACTACGGCATCGTCTGGCCTGATCAACGACGTCACCTGGCAACCCGTCATCTAACTAGGATCGGACCACCTTCCCAAAATTCTCTGCATAAATTGATATATATATATATATATATATATATATATATATATATATATATATATATATATATATATATATATATATATATATATATATATATATATATATATATATATATATATTCTCCAGGTCCCCTTCGTACACATGACACATTCCCGGCTGTTCTCAATGAAGCTAGCCAACGTACATTGCCTCCCAGAAGATCGTCCGCGTGGGGCAACAGCGGATGGTAAACGAAAAGCACGCTACACTGCAATTATCAAAATGACCTCTCCTAACGTGTTCAATGCATGATGGCAACTGAAAGGTAGACGAATAGAAATCCCGCCAGCCACTTTATGCCACGCACACTCTCCACTCTGTTCGACCAACAGTGCCGCCACAGCCTGCAGTGCAAAAAACAAATTTCCGCGCTCCACCCTGTATTTACGACGTTAAAACACCGAATCTTTAATCGAACAATGTGCATACATACAGACGTGTACATGCAGATTGCAAAATTATGCGCAGAGAGTAAAAAGGGTCTCTCCATGAACTTCATTTACTCAGCAAAAAATGACACAGAATACAAGAATATTAAAAAACTTACTTGCCATACGTATCCATCGATGAAACCCTTTTATGTGTAGGTGAATGACGAAGGGGGGAGAATATCAAAGATCAACCCCAAAATGATAATCAATGATATAGCATAGTTTTAATGCCAATACTGAAAATTGTTAAGTTTTTGATTTTTTTTTTAATTTATTGTTTAAATGCCCCGAAACGTATTTATCTACTACGTCGTTGATAAGGCCATGACTAACACACGTTTTTTACCTTTCCGTTTAAAATATAAATACAATAAAAGATTTTAAGAAATATATATGTGACGCGCAAAATAGAAAGGGATCTAAGGGTAAAAACCAGTTTTGTTCAGGAGAGCCATTTAAAAGATTTAAATACGTGTATCTTTGGTGTACTATCACTTTGATAAAACGCGCATATCTCTGGGAGGGAACACTTTTGTGGCATGGGACCGGTCTCATTCGATGCTCAGATGTTGTCCACATCAGAAAAAAGTGATAATTGATTTTTTTTACTCTTAGGTCCCTTTCTCTATGCGCTGCCACATATATAATAATTTTTTTTAAGAAATAACTATATTTTTTTTCTTTAAGAGTTTCACGTTTTCCCCATTTTTTATATTATTTGGTGAAAACTGTTTTTTCCAATTTAAAGTTTTGTTTTAGGACAAGCAAAAAAATTAACACCGCGTTTTCTCACTCTTGCCCTTCTTCGACACTGATGCAAAACACTTTTTTCTTTAAACTTCAATATGAAGCGATTTTAACGGCGAAAGATTACTGACTGAACCTTGGAGATTAGAAAAACGGTAATGTAGAATTATAAGCCTTTCAATGGCTGAATACCAGCTGTTGAGGTACTGGGTGTTGAAGCTAAAGAAGATGGGGGTACCGTTAGTATGTGGCTAAAAGAGTCATCTTTCGCCAAACTTACTACTTGCAACTAAC
>OY740716.1:107585506-107806039 GCA_963513945.1 Hydrotaea diabolus | reverse complement strand
TACTTGCAACTAACAGCAATAAAAAGGCATATTTCCAAATTGATTTCACTCTCGCGCGGAATATAATTTTATGCTAAAGCCGTTGTACATACATATGTATGTATGTACGTGGATCCCCAAATCCAAGTTCAAATTCTTTGTACAAGAGATGCAATAGAAACAAATGATTTCTACAAAACTGAGATACAAAAATTAACACAGTACTCGGAGTCTGTGGAGCTCTCAGGTTCTATACGACTCCTTTATCTCAGGACGCCTATTAACAGACCAGATACTTAATACAGGAAGCGACGTTGAAAAAAATAATATCACATTACTTGCTTCAGCTTGAAAAACAATGAAACTATTCACTTATAAAAAACTGGCCTCATGGCTTTAAATGACAACTTGTTGCAGAATTAAAAATGGCTACTGTTCTAACCCCTTATAAAAACTATGGTATTTCCTACATCCATTTCAATGACAATACCCTGTTGGGAATTGATTTAACTTTAAGCTAACTAATGGTTCATCAAAGTTGAGCCAGAGGTAACTTAAAAGCTAACTCATTTCCCTTGTAAAATCCTATTCAGTCATCAGAGTGAGTCTGTACTCACTCACTCTGCATAAGTTTCAGATAACCACAAGTTAGTTATGAGTTAGTTTTTGGCACATAATATAGGAGGACACTATGAATTAGCTATTAACTGACTAGCTTATGATATGGTTGTCGTCAGCTTACTATTAGCTAGTCAGCAAATAACTAACTAATAGTGAGCTAACTACAAGCATATCATTCGCAAGTCAAGTTATAAGTTAAAAATTAAAAAAGTATTTTTTTTGTAGTTGTTTGAAAAAAAAATTTAAATAATTCAGTTTTTTTTAAATAAAAAATATTAAAATATGTAAATATAAAAATAAAATTAAAGTTATGGTATTAAAGTATTTTAAACATTTTGCAATTAAGTTTATATTTTACACTTCACCTCATTGTTTTTTTTACCGTAATCGATTAAAAACTGGCACGTGCCTGCTGAAACCGCGAGCTAAACTAAAACTAATAAACAAAAATAATTCTTAGAGTTATGTTTTTTGTTAATTCTATTTTTTTCATTGCTCTTTGAAGTTTTTTCCTATGACTTGAGGTAAACTTACATCTTCATCAGATTTGAGCGACCAATAAGCTATTTCATTACTTATCGCGAAGAAGTTCGAATGATAAAAGAACAACTTACTCAAGTCTGCATAATTCTTGAGTTAGCTAGAAGTCAGTTGTTAATGAGTTGCCAAAAAGTTAACTTGATTTTGGGTGAGCTCACAAAATCCCGACAGGGTATGTATCCTTGTAATGTTCGTATGTTCTAAATCGCACTAATGTAACAATACAAAAGCTTCAAAGAAACAACACTTCTTTTTTATTTCCCACAAATAGACAAACAAAGAAAAAAAGCCTAAAATAAAAAAAAGTTTAACTTCACTAGGTTTTAAACCTGGGTTCTCTGACTTGCAATAGGAAACACATTTTTCAAGACGGACTACCGTGCAAGTACACATACTAAACCATTTTTGAAACGTTCTCAAAAATGTATGTCTCTACGAATACTTTGAACAAAATACATATGTACGCGTGGGTGTTTTGTCTAAAGAGAAAGAAGAAAAAAATCTACAAGTGCCACTACATGTGCGAACTAGTTGTACAGACAGAATGATGCACATGGCCCAATTGACTTAAAAAGTCATAAAACGGATTTGGTCAAAACATATGTGGGTGTACAATTCATTTTGCATTTGCGATTAATAATTTGTTTATTCAAAAGGCAGACGACTTTAGTTGCAAGATGAGGTGACTGCTGCTTCGGTGAACACAACTTCATCATCCTAAGACCACAAGCAACAAATGTGATTTAACCATGATCAACTGATATACACTTAAGAACATTCATTTGACTGAAGTTGTCAATCAATACATGATCAAATCTGACTATGAACTAAGCAATAAAAGATTTTATAGACCAAATTTACATACCAAAACCTTACACAATAACAATAGAATAAAAACTGTTCAATTCATAACAATTTTGTAATTAGATAGTTTAGTTAATAAGGTAGTTCCTCATATTTTAGATTCTTTACATATAGAATTAAATTTGCATCGCCTTAAACCAACTAGTGCTTCTTGACCAAAAGCTATTCCAAATTTGTTATTGAAAGGGTGTTCTCAAATCGTTGTCTTACCCTTGTTTTTATTATTAAATTCATCATAAAAATTGGGTTAATTTCACAATTCCAAAGTTATTTGAGTATTCGACCAGCAGGGATATGGCGAATGGCTGTCGCGTTGATGATGACCCGGAACTTTTTCACGGCTACCCGAACACCAAACGGAATAGCTAGATTATTAAAGCTGAGGTTCGAGGCTGAAGGCCTCCCAATCAGCCTATTTTTGAATTATATATATATATATATATATATATATATATATATATATATATATATATATATATATATATATATATATATATATATATATATATATATATATATATATATATATATATATATATATATATATATATATATATATATATATATATATATATACATATATATAATTCAAAAATAGGCTGATTGGGAGGCCTTCAGCCTCGAACCTCAGCTTTAATAATCTAGCTATTCCGTTTGGTGTTCGGGTAGCCGTGAAAAAGTTCCGGGTCATCATCAACGCGACAGCCATTCGCCATATCCCTGCTGGTCGAATACTCAAATAACTTTGGAATTGTGAAATTAACCCAATTTTTATGATGAATTTAATAATAAAAACAAGGGTAAGACAACGATTTGAGAACACCCTTTCAATAACAAATTTGGAATAGCTTTTGGTCAAGAAGCACTAGTTGGTTTAAGGCGATGCAAATTTAATTCTATATGTAAAGAATCTAAAATATGAGGAACTACCTTATTAACTAAACTATCTAATTACAAAATTGTTATGAATTGAACAGTTTTTATTCTATTGTTATTGTGTAAGGTTTTGGTATGTAAATTTGGTCTATAAAATCTTTTATTGCTTAGTTCATAGTCAGATTTGATCATGTATTGATTGACAACTTCAGTCAAATGAATGTTCTTAAGTGTATATCAGTTGATCATGGTTAAATCACATTTGTTGCTTGTGGTCTTAGGATGATGAAGTTGTGTTCACCGAAGCAGCAGTCACCTCATCTTGCAACTAAAGTCGTCTGCCTTTTGAATAAACAAATTATTAATCGCAAATGCAAAATGAATTGTACACCCACATATGTTTTGACCAAATCCGTTTTATGACTTTTTAAGTCAATTGGGCCATGTGCATCATTCTGTCTGTACAACTAGTTCGCACATGTAGTGGCACTTGTAGATTTTTTTCTTCTTTCTCTTTAGACAAAACACCCACGCGTACATATGTATTTTGTTCAAAGTATTCGTAGAGACATACATTTTTGAGAACGTTTCAAAAATGGTTTAGTATGTGTACTTGCACGGTAGTCCGTCTTGAAAAATGTGTTTCCTATTGCAAGCCAGAGAACCCAGGTTTAAAACCTAGTGAAGTTAAACTTTTTTTTATTTTAGGCTTTTTTTCTTTGTTTGTCTATTTGTGGGAAATAAAAAAGAAGTGTTGTTTCTTTGAAGCTTTTGTATTGTTACATTAGTGCGATTTAGAACATACGAACATTACAAGGATACATACCCTGTCGGGATTTTGTGAGCTCACCCAAAATCAAGTTAACTTTTTGGCAACTCATTAACAACTGACTTCTAGCTAACTCAAGAATTATGCAGACTTGAGTAAGTTGTTCTTTTATCATTCGAACTTCTTCGCGATAAGTAATGAAATAGCTTATTGGTCGCTCAAATCTGATGAAGATGTAAGTTTACCTCAAGTCATAGGAAAAAACTTCAAAGAGCAATGAAAAAAATAGAATTAACAAAAAACATAACTCTAAGAATTATTTTTGTTTATTAGTTTTAGTTTAGCTCGCGGTTTCAGCAGGCACGTGCCAGTTTTTAATCGATTACGGTAAAAAAACAATGAGGTGAAGTGTAAAATATAAACTTAATTGCAAAATGTTTAAAATACTTTAATACCATAACTTTAATTTTATTTTTATATTTACATATTTTAATATTTTTTATTTAAAAAAAACTGAATTATTTAAATTTTTTTTTCAAACAACTACAAAAAAAATACTTTTTTTAATTTTTAACTTATAACTTGACTTGCGAATGATATGCTTGTAGTTAGCTCACTATTAGTTAGTTATTTGCTGACTAGCTAATAGTAAGCTGACGACAACCATATCATAAGCTAGTCAGTTAATAGCTAATTCATAGTGTCCTCCTATATTATGTGCCAAAAACTAACTCATAACTAACTTGTGGTTATCTGAAACTTATGCAGAGTGAGTGAGTACAGACTCACTCTGATGACTGAATAGGATTTTACAAGGGAAATGAGTTAGCTTTTAAGTTACCTCTGGCTCAACTTTGATGAACCATTAGTTAGCTTAAAGTTAAATCAATTCCCAACAGGGTATTGTCTTTGAAATGGATGTAGGGAATACCATAGTTTTTATAAGGGGTTAGAACAGTAGCCATTTTTAATTCTGCAACAAGTTGTCATTTAAAGCCATGAGGCCAGTTTTTTATAAGTGAATAGTTTCATTGTTTTTCAAGCTGAAGCAAGTAATGTGATATTATTTTTTTCAACGTCGCTTCCTGTATTAAGTATCTGGTCTGTTAATAGGCGTCCTGAGATAAAGGAGTCGTATAGAACCTGAGAGCTCCACAGACTCCGAGTACTGTGTTAATTTTTGTATCTCAGTTTTGTAGAAATCATTTGTTTCTATTGCATCTCTTGTACAAAGAATTTGAACTTGGATTTGGGGATCCACGTACATACATACATATGTATGTACAACGGCTTTAGCATAAAATTATATTCCGCGCGAGAGTGAAATCAATTTGGAAATATGCCTTTTTATTGCTGTTAGTTGCAAGTAGTAAGTTTGGCGAAAGATGACTCTTTTAGCCACATACTAACGGTACCCCCATCTTCTTTAGCTTCAACACCCAGTACCTCAACAGCTGGTATTCAGCCATTGAAAGGCTTATAATTCTACATTACCGTTTTTCTAATCTCCAAGGTTCAGTCAGTAATCTTTCGCCGTTAAAATCGCTTCATATTGAAGTTTAAAGAAAAAAGTGTTTTGCATCGGTGTCGAAGAAGGGCAAGAGTGAGAAAACGCGGTGTTAATTTTTTTGCTTGTCCTAAAACAAAACTTTAAATTGGAAAAAACAGTTTTCACCAAATAATATAAAAAATGGGGAAAAACGTGAAACTCTTAAAGAAAAAAAATATAGTTATTTCTTAAAAAAAATTATTATATATGTGGCAGCGCATAGAGAAAGGGACCTAAGGGTAAAAAAAAATCAATTATCACTTTTTTCTGATGTGGACAACATCTGAGCATCGAATGAGACCGGTCCCATGCCACAAAAGTGTTCCCTCCCAGAGATATGCGCGTTTTATCAAAGTGATAGTACACCAAAGATACACGTATTTAAATCTTTTAAATGGCTCTCCTGAACAAAACTGGTTTTACCCTTAGATCCCTTTAAGGGTAAACGGAAAGGTAAAAAACGTGTGTTAGTCATGGCCTTATCAACGACGTAGTAGATAAATACGTTTCGGGGCATTTAAACAATAAATTAAAAAAAAATCAAAAACTTAACAATTTTCAGTATTGGCATTAAAACTATGCCATATCATTGATTATCATTTTGGGGTTGATCTTTGATATTCTCCCCCCTTCGTCATTCACCTACACATAAAAGGGTTTCATCGATGGATACGTATGGCAAGTAAGTTTTTTAATATTCTTATATTCTGTGTCATTTTTTGCTGAGTAAATGAAGTTCATGGAGAGACCCTTTTTACTCTCTGCGCATAATTTAGCAATCTGCATGTACACGTCTGTATGTATGCACATTGTTGCCAACGTCGCTTCCTGTATTAAGTATCTGGTCTGTTAATAGGCGTCCTGAGATAAAGGAGTCGTATAGAACCTGAGAGCTCCACAGACTCCGAGTACTGTGTTAATTTTTGTATCTCAGTTTTGTAGAAATCATTTGTTTCTATTGCATCTCTTGTACAAAGAATTTGAACTTGGATTTGGGGATCCACGTACATACATACATATGTATGTACAACGGCTTTAGCATAAAATTATATTCCGCGCGAGAGTGAAATCAATTTGGAAATATGCCTTTTTATTGCTGTTAGTTGCAAGTAGTAAGTTTGGCGAAAGATGACTCTTTTAGCCACATACTAACGGTACCCCCATCTTCTTTAGCTTCAACACCCAGTACCTCAACAGCTGGTATTCAGCCATTGAAAGGCTTATAATTCTACATTACCGTTTTTCTAATCTCCAAGGTTCAGTCAGTAATCTTTCGCCGTTAAAATCGCTTCATATTGAAGTTTAAAGAAAAAAGTGTTTTGCATCGGTGTCGAAGAAGGGCAAGAGTGAGAAAACGCGGTGTTAATTTTTTTGCTTGTCCTAAAACAAAACTTTAAATTGGAAAAAACAGTTTTCACCAAATAATATAAAAAATGGGGAAAAACGTGAAACTCTTAAAGAAAAAAAATATAGTTATTTCTTAAAAAAAATTATTATATATGTGGCAGCGCATAGAGAAAGGGACCTAAGGGTAAAAAAAAATCAATTATCACTTTTTTCTGATGTGGACAACATCTGAGCATCGAATGAGACCGGTCCCATGCCACAAAAGTGTTCCCTCCCAGAGATATGCGCGTTTTATCAAAGTGATAGTACACCAAAGATACACGTATTTAAATCTTTTAAATGGCTCTCCTGAACAAAACTGGTTTTACCCTTAGATCCCTTTAAGGGTAAACGGAAAGGTAAAAAACGTGTGTTAGTCATGGCCTTATCAACGACGTAGTAGATAAATACGTTTCGGGGCATTTAAACAATAAATTAAAAAAAAATCAAAAACTTAACAATTTTCAGTATTGGCATTAAAACTATGCCATATCATTGATTATCATTTTGGGGTTGATCTTTGATATTCTCCCCCCTTCGTCATTCACCTACACATAAAAGGGTTTCATCGATGGATACGTATGGCAAGTAAGTTTTTTAATATTCTTATATTCTGTGTCATTTTTTGCTGAGTAAATGAAGTTCATGGAGAGACCCTTTTTACTCTCTGCGCATAATTTAGCAATCTGCATGTACACGTCTGTATGTATGCACATTGTTCGATTAAAGATTCGGTGTTTTAACGTCGTAAATACAGGGTGGCGCGCGGAAATTTGTTTTTTGCACTGCAGGCTGTGGCGGCACTGTTGGTCGAACAGAGTGGAGAGTGTGCGTGGCATATAGTGGCTGGTGGGATTTGTATTCGTCTAGCTTTCAGTTGCCATCATGCATTGGACACGTTAGGAGAGGTCATTTTGATAATTGCAGACGATCTTCTTGGAGGCAATGTAAATTGGTTAGCTTCATTGAGAACTGCCGGGAATGTGTCATGTGTACGAAGGGGACCTGGAGAAGGGGACCACAAATAATCGAGAGAGTTAGAGCAGCAGTACTGCAATCTTCGAAGCGCTCTGCTCGAAAGCAACAACTTTCTCTTGGCATTTCCAGAAGTTCTTTCCACAGGATTCTTCATGATTAAATGAATTTTTGCCAGTATAAAATGTGTGTGGTCTAACAATTGTCCGCACGGGACTATTTGACACGGCGGACATATTATGAAGACACCCTCAGTGGGTGTGTAAACAAACAAAATATGTGGTACTGGAGTGAAACAAATCACGGAGAACTTCACCAAAGACCTCTGCATTCGGACCCCGTCACTGTGTGGTGCACCATATCACGAGTAGGCATCATTGGCCCTTACCTTTTCCAGGATAACCGTCTTGCCTTAACTGTGAACTCAGAACGGTACTTGGCTATGATACACGATTTCCAACAGGGTGGTGCCAATGCACACACAGCGAGGGTTATCATGAATTGTTTGAGGCAAATGTTTCCTGGACTGCTTATATCTTTGAGAGATGATGTGAACTGGCCGGCATGCTCACCAGTTTTAGCCCCATGCGATTTTTTCCTTTAGGGTTACCTATCGAAGGTGTATATCAACCGTCCCAACACCTTGGAAGACCTAATTAACAATATTCAGGCTGAAATTGTCAGAATACCAGTCGACATGCTTGTTAGAGTTCATGAAAACTTCAGAACACGTATGCAGCAGTAGTGGATAGCGAAGGCCGACATTTGCCAGATACACTATTTAAAACCATGTAATTTAAAAATTCCCTTACTGTTCAATATAATTAAAAATTTTAAGGTTTGGAATTTTTTTATTTCATACCCAAATAAGCCAATTACCGCGCTCCACGCTGTATAATGTTCCGAAATAACAATGTTAAACAAGTTCTCTCATAATCAATTTACGAAAGCACATGTAAAACAGATCCCAATGTTATAAAACGTCATAGTTTGAGAAACACTAATGTAATCACAATTTGAAATATTTAAATAATCATGATATAGTTTCAGTTTTCTTTCGATAGTATTCTTTCGTTTCTCGTTTGATTTTTTTTTTGCTAATAATAAAAAATGGTTCAAACTATAGAATCATACTTCAAGTGCTCCGGACTATTCATACCAATATCCATTGTCTTTAAAGCATTTGTGTAACAAATATTTGGATATTGTTTTTTTGATTATGAATGACACTGACACATTAATTCACACGAAAAGTTATTTTTCATTCCGTTTGTTATATTTGTTTCTACTATTTAAGTCATTTTGAAAAATTAGCCTATTTCTACAAAAAAAAAATTAGTTTTTTTTTGATTTAAGTAATTATGTACAATTTTTTTATTACTTCTTTTGGCCTTATTAAAGTTAAATATTATTTGGTTTAGTTCGGCGTGTGAGTAACCTCATTTAAGTCAAAATTTGTTACTTTTTACTTAACTATTTTTATAAAGATATGAATATATTTGCTTTAATTCTGTTTAAACGAATTTTCACTTTATAAATAAATCAATAATGATTTGTGCTTAAAACTCCGACCTTTCCTGTTTGATTCCAATCCTTTAGACACCTAGTGCGGAGAAATGTGGGATCACGAAAATATACATTTTTTCTGGATTTATCGTTCTTGTTTTTGTGATCAGGTTGGTGGGCAAATTAGCATGACACATCAACACCATCTGTGTCATCACCAATGCTTAATAATAGAATCCTAGTGTAGTCCTTTCTATTTACTTCCTGTTTCCTTCTTCTACCATTTCAAGCACGCAAAACTAAATGGTAGCAGTGACTACGTTAGCATTTGAGCATGAAACCCCCACTACCAAAAATATTTTCCCAAAACTCTCCGAAAATCAAAACTTAATAAAAAATAAAAGACTGGATTCCTAGCCCCGTCCTGCTGGTACCTTCCACACTAATGACCCATGCTCAAGTGCATATTAGAGCCCACATAACTTGTCATCTGGGCTTAAATTGTGAACTCCATAATATTTTCATAACGGCTTTGTATGCGCAATGAAAAGAGTGGTTAATACGTCCCATGCTGTTACCTCTAATGCAAATGCAGCGATTCGCCCACTGTTGGCATTTGCATAATACTTGTAATAGTATTCATGCAATTGTACTCCCACACAAATGACTCTATCCGAACCCCAAGCAAAAACCGGGACGCTTCAGGCGGTGGTGGCGAAAAGGAAAAAGGAACCACACCGCCACACCACTTTTCGCCTGATTGGATTTTAAAATCAACCGTCTATGGGTGGGGGTATATGTAAGTCAGATCCACCGACTTATACTTGCTCATTTGTTACGTAAAAATAAAATTGTCGAATGCTTTTGTTGATTTAAAAATATTTTTACTACGATTGCTTATTTATAATTTATTTAAAAGAGCAATAGAAACAACATAAATGTAAAAAAATATAAATCATTTTTGGTTAAATTCAAAAATACTTTTAACAAACACGAATGCACAACATTCTTTAACTATCCGTATTTAAAAATGGCATAAATTTGTAAGCCGCGGAAACCCCTTTTGTGATTATCCCGTGCGAACGGCAATTAACTTGAAAACTTATTTGAAATCATCCTAAGCACAAATTATAGAACTAATTAAGAAGTGTAGGTAATGTCTATGTACATTACTGTTTTTGTTTTCTTGGTAAGCCTGAAAAGCAGAACACCAACAATTTAGTCATTTGATAACACAAAGTGTAAACAGGTTTTGCTTTACTTGCCGGCATGCTCACCAGTTTTAGCCCCATGCGATTTTTTCCTTTAGGGTCACCTATCGAAGGTGTATATCAACCGTCCCAACACCTTGGAAGACCTAATTAACAATATTCAGGCTGAAATTGTCAGAATACCAGTCGACATGCTTGTTAGAGTTCATGAAAACTTCAGAACACGTATGCAGCAGTTGTGGATAGCGAAGGCCGACATTTGCCAGATACACTATTTAAAACCATGTAATTTAAAAATTCCCTTACTGTTCAATATAATTAAATTTTTTAAGGTTTGGAATTTCTTTTATTTCATACCCAAATAAGCCAATTACCGCGCTCCACCCTGTATAATGTTCCGAAATAACAATGTTAAACATGTTCTCTCATAATCAATTTACGAGAGCACATGTAAAACAGATCCCAATGTTATAAAACGTCATAGTTTGAGAAACACTAATGTAATCACAATTTGAAATATTTAAATAATCATGATATAGTTTCAGTTTTCTTTCGATAGTATTCTTTCGTTTCTCGTTTGATTTTTTTTTTGCTAATAATAAAAAATGGTTCAAACTATGTAGTGGCACTTGTAGATTTTTTTCTCTCTTTAGGCAAAACATCAACGCATTCACAGGCCTTTTATTCAACGTATGCGTAGATGCAAGCAATCTCAAGAACTTTTCAAAATTGCTTTAGTATGTAACTTGTAAGGGAGTTTGTCGTGGCACAAAGGATGTGTTTCTGACTGCGATCTGGGAAATCCAGGTTCGAATCCCAGCGAGGCTAAACTTTTTTTAGTTTTCTTATTTTTTTTGTTTTCTTTTATTTTCGTTGTTTGCATATTTGTTGAAAGTGAATTAGGAGTGCTGTTTCTTTGTCGCTTTGATATTGTTATGTAAGTGTGGGTAAAAACCTACATACATACGATACAAGGAGACATATTTGCTTTGGAAAATAATGGATGTATTGGTACTTTGCGCTTTAGTTAGTGGAAGTTTTCGGAGATACCATAGGTTTTATAAGGGGTTTGATCAGTAGCCATTTTTCATTGTGCAACAAGTTTCCTTTACCGAGGTGTCACTCAGTGCTGTCTTCAAAAGCCATAAGGCCAGTGTTTTATAAGTGAACATTTTTATTTTGTTTTCCAAACTGAAGTAGGTAAGCATAAGGATCCTGATTTTCTCAACATGTCTTTCGAATAAAGCCCTTAATTTTTTTATTACGTGTCCTGAGACAAAGAAAATAAAAGGAATCGCATTAAATCTGGGAACTTCACAGGAAAAGCCTGCTCAGGTGTTCATCTATTTGACCTCCGAGTTCTGTGTGTTTTTCTTTGTTTTTATTTGCAAATCATTTGGTTCTTTTGCATCTCTTGTTCAGACACTTTGAACCTGGATTTGAGGATCCACATACATATGTATATACAACACCTTTTGCATAAGATAATATTCCGCCCGAGAGTAGAATCAATTTGGAGATATCTCTTTTTGTTGCTGTTAGTAGCAAGTGGTAAGTTTGGTCAAAGATGTCTCTTTTATCAGCTATTTACTAACGGTACCTCCGTCTTCTATAGCTTTAAAATGCAGTACCTCAACATAATTGTATTCAGCCATTGAAGAGGCCTATATTTCTACACTGCCGTTTTTCGCAGTGGTTCAGTCAATAATTGTTCGCCGTGTTTATGGCTCCGCAGTTAAGTAGAAAGGAAAAAGTGTTTTCCGAGCGAATTTGGAAAAGGGGGAAAAACACTGTAAAGTGAAAAAAATAAGTTACCGACACAATAACACCTTCTGTGTTATCACCAATCCCTAATAATAGAATTCTGGTGTAGTCCTTTCTGTTCTTCCTGTTTCCTTTTTCTACCATTTCAAGCACGCAAAACTAAATTGTAGCAATGACTACGTTAGCATTTGAGTTTGAAACCCCCCCATCCGACGAGCAATAAGGCTGGAGACCATGCGTGCTGAGCTCATGATGTGCTAACAAAACCATTGACATGTCCTTTTGATCCTTGTATGCTACAGTTTTATGGGGCCCAACATGGGGCCCGACACAAACAGATAATCTAATTAATTCAATCATTATGTTGTTAAATAAGATAACATAATTTACATTGTGCGGTTCCTTATCAATTCAACACTTTCTTTTTATAACTATTCTCATTTTTTTCCTTATTCATATCTTGCTTCCGATGAATTCTTTTATTTGGTGGATTTTGCTATTGGTAAAAATGTTCATGTTTCGATAGCAACCCTTAATAAGAGTTTTCCTCATTCGTCTTATCGCAAACCTTTTCATATGTTCTGAGCATTTTCTGGAACTTAATCTTTGGATAATTACGCTAAATATAACCGTTGTGTGAGGAATGCTGATTAGGTTTACTCTGATACTGTATCTGGAAAATATATGGCACAGTTCTGTCATCTATCCAATACATTAAATCCTTTTCTATCACTTCCGTTTCCGCTTTCTTGTCTATCATTTCTACTCATCTACTTCTATCTGATTAAGGGTTGTATTTCACTCACTAGGTTGTATTTGGGAATAATTGGAATCAAACAGGGATAAAATAACTAATTCTAGTATACATTTTTTTTTCGAGTTTAAAATTTGTATTATATACACAAAAAAACAATTTTTATTTGTTTTAACTTGATTTTTTTTTCAACGTTTATAAATAGAAAAACTCTACATTTGATAGGTGCAAAAAAATTTTAACAGTTCTTGAGTTTCTCTTTACTTAACAAAGAGAATTTATTTTTCCGTTTAAATTGGGTATGTTGCGTATACGCACCATACCACTTGAAAATTGTTGGTTGTTCGAGTTTTTCAACGAAAACACACACATAAATGTTATCGCACGACTACACCCTGCCAACATTTTCTATCGCGGAAGTGACGTTAGGAAGTTAAAATTCATCGTTTGCGATACCATTTTCTTATCGCGGAAGTGTTTTCCGTATAAAGAAGTTGTACCCCCCTGAGGTAACTTCCAGAAGCCACTTCTGCGTAACTATAAAGAGTCACTTCTTAGTGCCTTCTTGGGAGTGACTTCTGAGTGCGTTCGTGGAAGTCACTTCTTAGTGCCTTCTAGGAAGTTACTTCTGAGTGCCTTTTAGATGTCACTTCTTAGTAACTTCTAGGAAGTTACTTCTGAGTGCCTTTCAGAAGTCACTTCATAGTGCCTTTTAGTCACTTTTAAGTAGCCTTATGATACAAAACTGTTTTCCTCAAATCGACTGTTTCTATCAACATAATCTTCAGAATCACTTGAACTATCACTTGACGAAACATCATAACATGAAAACATTTGACCAGTAACACTGGGTTTGCAACTTTCTTCAATATGACCTGCATCAATTATTTTATTTATTATTACATTTTTACCACTCGTTGTACTCCCATATATATTTGTTATTATTTTATTTGCCTCTCTTTTGCTTTTTATTTTTTTGCCTTTACGGATAATTCACTCATATTGTGGGATAAAAAATATGTAAAAACTACAACAATAACAATTACAAAACAAAGCCACACTTTATCACTGGCCAATCACAGCAGAAGACTAAATACCAAAAATATCGATGATGTCTAAAAACTTCTTTTTTGCATTGTTCTCATTTCTTCTAATTGTTTTCGCGGTCTCTGCGACTGCAGAAGTGCATAATTTTGTTTTTGTTTAATATGTCCATAACGGCACATGTGATTTTCGGCTGGTGTTGTAAACAACAAACAATCTTCCAATTGACGTCTGGATGATTTAAAGAAGACTGTAATGTAAATTGTTATTGTAAAATTCAAACTATCTTCCAACTATCGTCTGGAAGTGACTAAAGCGTAACGCATTAGACGATGGACGATGAAAAAAACTTCCAAATGTTGGGAGGGCACTCGCATATGAGCGAAATTTATTTCCGGCTGTAATTCCCAGCGTGTTGGAAGGTTGCGAACGTCCAGCCGATCCCTAAAAAGGGTGAAGCCAATAATCCTGCGAATTATCGGCCAATTGCGATTTGCTCTGCGCTCTCCAAGGTAATGGAGAGCATGGTAAACCACCATCTTGTGAGGTATTTAGAGACCAACGACTTGCTAAGTGATCGACAGTATGGCTTCCGTAGAAACCGCTCTACGGGAGACCTGTTGGCGTTCTTATCGGAGCGTTGGAGTCGGTCTATCCACCAGTTTGGTGAGAGTAAGGTCGTGGCTCTAGATATCTCCAAGGCCTTTGATAGAGTCTGGCATGGTGCACTCATATCAAAGCTGATCGCTTTTGGTGTCGGTAATACATTTGCTCGGTTTATATCGAGCTTTCTTAGAGATCGCACTATTCGAGTTGTTGTAGATGGGTTCTCATTCAACACACATAGGCTGACCGCAGGTGTACCACAGGGCTCTGTCCTTTCTCCCTCTTTATTTCTTATTTTCATTGACGATCTATTGGGTCAGACCGTGAATCCAATCTACTCTTTCGCAGATGATAGTAACCTCTGTCATTCGTATTCATTCGACCGTAGGCCGAGCCTTCATGATATTGAAGACAAAAGGCGAATTATGGATGAGACACTTGGCCGGGATCTACTGGCCATTTCCGAATGGGGTCGAGTGAATAGAGTAGATTTTAATGCACGTAAGACACAGTGCTGCTTGTTGTCTCACAAGCGATTCGCTGACCCAACAATATCGTCAATTTCTCTCGATGGTACGGATATTGAACAATCAGAAGCTCTCGATGTTCTGGGCATGAAAATACAATGTGACGCTCGTTGGGCGAGACATGTATTCGAAGTGTCGAAAGAAGCACTCAAGTGCATAGGCTTTTTAAAGCGGTGCAAGAAATACTTCACTCCTACTGATCTTTTCAATATCTATACATCTTTCATCAGGCCGAAGATGGAATACAACTCCCATATATGGGCAGGTGCTCCAAAATCATCCTTGGAGCTACTTGACCGTGTTCAAAGGAGAGCGATGGTGCTGATAGGTGACAGTAGGGTATCCAACTCTATTGTTTCCCTTGAGCATCGTCGGAATGTGGGTTGCGTGACGCTGTTCTATCGTTACTTTCATGGTGTGTGTTCATCAGACATCCGTCGCCTTATTCCTGACGTGAGGATGTTCGGCAGGGATACGCGACTTTCTAGGAATTCACACCCGTTTGTTATCGATTGGCCAGTTGACCGCACTATACACTACAGATCAAATTCGTTTTTCGCTCGTACAGTCCGTATGTGGAATCGACTTCCGGCAAATGTATTTCCCACTAATTGCGACATCCAGAAGTTCAAGGCAAGCGTCAACAAACATTACTCCCTCTTTCCCCCCTCCGATCCATTAATTTCCACTCGCCAACGCAATGCACCGCATGTATAGGGGGCATCTCCTGAGTGTTGGTTTTAAAAAAAAAAAAAAAAAAAAAATTGTATTGTGTTGGTAACATTTTCTGTTTGCAATACACATCTACATACAAACAGGCTAAAATCTTATTTTATTCTCTTGGGTTTTTCTTCTTCTTGCGTGGACATAAATTGCACCAAAAGTAAAGTTTTGTCTTGGTTATCTTTGTGGTTGTTTGTTTTTGGAGTTTTCTGAAAAAAAAATAAATCATGTCGCAAGCGCACATTGGTGATATTCTAGAGAGCGTGGACGAGGGCACTAGTACCAATTGCGAGGGTTGCAATAACATCATTAGTTCAGCTACTCAATTGCACCAGCCTGTTTGTGGACATATTTTTCACAAGACTTGTTGGGCTAAATTTTTAAAGACGAGACCTTACTGTCCAGTTTGTAATGCTAGGATCGGAAATGAGGGAACTTCTCCAATGGGTACAAGATCTCAGAGCAGGGCTCGTGATCGTGTTCGAGATCAAGCCCAAAATACCGAACAGGCCAATACACCATTTATTTCTTCAGCTGAAAACAACTCTACTGATCCAACTGGAGTGGCTGCTATGGACTCGAATCAAAATGATTCAATGAGAGATTTTATAACGTCAGTTATCTTCGGACAACAGACGCAGTTGTTTGCCAACTTAAGCAATCAGATTGCTGCGATGGTAGAAAAATCGGTTGAAGCCAGCTTAGCTAGATTGAACATAGGAGCATCTAACTCGACTAATCAAGCAAACGCCATTAACCGAACTTCTCCTCATATACAGACCCTTCCTGCTGTGGAACAACAAACATTTCACCAACTTTTAGGTATTACCCCCAATAATAACAGCGGAATTGCGAATGTTCAGAGGCATTCAGATGCATTTGCGGCTACTTCCGGGTTAAACCATTCCATGTCAGGATCTTCCCCTTTGTCTGATTTGAGTGTCCGTCCTGATAAGGTTTTGCAAATTATGGCCAATTGGAAGATAAAGTTCACTGGTGGTCCTAATAGCTTATCCGTGGTGAAGTTTATTTTCCGTATTGAAGCGTTAACCAACCAAACTTTGCAAGGGAACTTTGCTCTGCTTTGCCACAATGCTGGTTCTTTGTTCGAAGGAAAAGCTGCTGATTGGTTTTGGCGATATCACATGTCTGCTACAAATATCTCGTGGCCGCATATTAGTCAAGCATTGAGGCAGCAGTACAAGGACTCCCGCACCGACGTTGATTATAGAGAGATGATAAGGGAGAGAAAGCAGAGGACTAATGAAAGCTTCGATAGTTTTTACGAAGCTATTGTGGATCTCACGGATAGATTAGATGAGAAATTGTCTGATATTACCTTGGTAGAGATATTGCGCAGAAATCTCTTACCCGAGATACAGCACGAAATCCTCAATTTGCAAATCGTTTCTGTACAACAACTTCGCGATACATGCCGACGTAGAGAGTTCTTTTTACAAGATGTTCGAAGGAAACATGGATTTAGTTCTTTTAAACATGGATCGGTGGTGAAAAAGATTTCTGAAATAGATCAGGAGTGCGGTGAGGACGTTGTGGTTGAGTCTGATGAGAGCGCCGGTATTGATGCGATAGCTTTGACGTGTTGGAATTGCCGTGAAGTTGGTCATCGTTATCACGACTGTTTGGCTGACAGAACCGTTTTGGTTGTTTTGGTTGTGGGCCACCAGACGTTTACAACCCGAATTGTGTAAACTGTTCAAAAAACGGTCGCACGGGTGCACACAAGGGTGCATCCAGAAATCCAAGGAACAACAGAACGCTGGATCCCGAAACTATATAAATATTTTGAAAAAGCCAAATAGAATCGTTTCTAATTCTATCGGAAACACTTTAAAATTACCCGGAAATGACACAAATAATGAACAGCACGTAGAACAAGAAATTCCTGACACGAGTAAGATTCATTATTCTTTCAAACCACTTCATGTTCGAATGAAAGAGTATTGTAAAGCCAGGAATCGTATTTTTGATTCTCCTTTTAATCCTACCCGGTCTTCTTTGAGGATGCGTGCATTTTGGCAAAAAGTTAGGGGTTTTAGGAGGAAATTCATCTACTCAGTTTTAAACAATCCTGATGATGTAAGACCTTATGCTGAGGTAACTCTCTTTGGCAAAAAGTTATTGGGTCTTTTGCACACTGGACCGTCACTCAGCTGCATTGGTGGGAAAGTAGACGGGGACCATTTAGCCTCTGGTTCGCCTTATAAAAAACTAAATTCTTCGGTGAAAACTGCAGATGGAAATAGCCAGTGCATAGTGGGTTTCATCGAGACGTCCATTACATTTAGGGATATCGAGAAGAGCATAACCATTTTTATAGTCCCTAGCCTACAGAAGCATTTGTTTTTAGGCATAGATTTTTGGGAGCTTTTTGAACTACTGCCGGCAGGTCTGGGTTCTGTTAGTACTCTGGGTTTTTATTCTATGATAGATGAGGTATCAGACCAAATGGAGTTAACCCCTATTCAGCGACAACGATTGCATCAGGCAATTAGCACCTTTTCATCTTTTGCGAAGGAGGGTCTGGGAAGGATGTCTGTTTTGAGCCACGTTATTGATGTTGGCAACGCTAAACCCATAAAACAGCGAGATTTTCCGGTATCCCCTGCGGTAGAAAAACTAATATACGCTGAGTTGGATAGGATGTTGGCTTTGGGTGTGATAGAGGAGTCTAACAGCGCTTGGTCCTAGCCGGTGGTTCTTCATCGAAAGCCAAATAAGAATCGTCTCTGTCTGGATAGCCGAAAATTAAATTCTGTGACTATAGGTGATGCATACCCTCTGCCACAGATTGGTGGGATCCTCAGTAGACTGCCGAAGGCAGAATTTATAACAAGTTTGGACCTTAAATATGCTTTTTGGCAGATTCCTCTAGATAGCAAATCTAAGGATATGATGGCATTTACAGTCCCCAGTAGGCCTTTATATTATTATATTGTAATGCCTTTCGGGTTATGTAATGCCGCCCAAACCATGACCCGTCTGATGGATAAGGTTATACCGCCTGCTCTTAGATCCGAAGTTTTTGTTTATCTGGATGATCTGCTAATTGTTTCGGAATCGTTCGAAAAGCATCTTGAGGTCTTACGGACAATTGCTCAACGACTACGCGACGCAGGATTGACGATCAACGTTGAAAAGAGTAAGTTTTGTGTCCGTGAAGTAAAATACCTTGAACATTTGGTTGGTAACGGGGTTATTCGCACAGATCCGGAAAAGCCGTCCGCCATCACTGACTTACCAGTTCCGCGATCTGTAAAACAACTTAGACGATTTCTGGGAATGACACGCTGGTACCGGAAGTTTATTCGGAATTACGCTTCAGTTACAACGCCTTTAACAGATTTGCTACAAGGTAAAAGAAAATTTGTATGGACAGAACAGGCTCAAGACGCTTTTGAAAAATTAAAGACCAATATGAGTACCGCGCCAGTCTTACATAGCCCTGATTTTTCGCAACCGTTTTATATACATTGCGATGCTAGTAAGACTGGAATAGGAAGTGTATTGGTACAAAAGAATGCGGAGGGTGATGAAGTTCCTATCGCCTTTATGTCAAAGAAGCTAAACCAAGCCCAACGCAACTATTCAGTTACCGAACAAGAGTGCTTTGTTAAGCATAAACAAATTCAAAGCATATGTTGAGGGACAGGAGTTCACGGTCATAACTGACCATGCATCTTTAAAATGGCTCATGTCCCAAACCGATCTTAGTACGCGGTTAGCTCGATGGGCTTTAAAGCTACAGGCCTACAGATTTAACATTCAACACAGGCGTGGTAGCTTGAATGTGGTACCGGATACTCTATCCAGGACTAATACTGACGACTTGTCCGAATTGACCTTAGATGTGAATAGTCTGTCTGATTTCGTCAATGACAGTGGGGTCTTCGTGGATTTGACTTCCACACATTTTTAATCAGACGAGTACAAACGACTTATCGACAAAATAAAGGAAAACATTACCAAATTGCCAGACTTGAAGATAGTGGACGGATACTTATATAGACGGACCGAGCATGCTACTGGGGATCGCCTTCATGACGATCTGGTGTATAAACTGTGGACTCCAACTGCAATGATTCCTGAAGTCTTGAAAGAGGCTCACGATAGTCCATTATCCGCGCACGGAGGCATCAACAAGACCCTGGAAAGAATCCGCAGGTACTACTACTGGCCAAATTTAGTTTCTGATGTCAGGCAATATGTGAATGGTTGTGAAACCTGCAAATCATCCAAGTACCCAAACCAAGTACTCTGGCCTCCTATGGGGAGAAAGTGCGGAGACATCCAGATTCTTTCAACGATTATACATTGACTTCCTTGGGCCTTTCCCCAGATCAAAGTCTGGTCATATTGGAATATTTATAGCTTTGGATCATTATTCAAGATTTCCATTTTTGAAGCCGGTCAAGAAGTTCTCATCGGACGTGATTGTAAATTATTTGGAATCTGACTTGTTCCATATGTTTGGCGTGCCAGAAACCATAGTCTCGGACAATGGGTCTCAATTTAAGTCAAATCAATTAAATGACTTTCTAAAACGATATGGTGTAAACCACATATACACTGTTGTACATGCGCCGCAAGCTAATGCGTCTGAAAGGGTTAACAGATCAGTGTTGTCAGCAATTAAGTCTTATGTGGGCGCGAACCAGAAGAACTGGGATTCATTCCTTAGCAGTATAGCCTGTCCCGATCGACGCTGTTCATTCGTCGATCGGGACTTCGCCCTATTACTTAACTTTCGGTCAGCATATGATAACAAACGGATCGACATACGCCTTGCTTGGAAATTTAGAGATGCTGGAAGACCGATTGGTACAGTTTGATAAGGAGGATTCTAGGCAGATAATAGGTAGGAGGGCGGCTGGTGTAAAACACAAGCAATTCGAATGAAATGAAAGAAGTTATAATCTGAGAGCCAGAGAGATTTCCTATGATGTTGGTCAAGAGGTTATCAGGCGGAACTTTAAGCAGAGTAATTTCGAACAGGGCCTTAATGCCAAGTTAGCTCCAACTTTTGTTAAAGACATTTTTGGGGTTATTGTCTGGGGGGTGAGAAATTCGAAGTCAGGGTGATGGTACTAGGTCAGTATATTAAAACCCTCAAAGGGTTTTGCGTTCGTATGTGCCAGTTTTTTATGACCTTTTACATTTTTTTCTTATCTTGATGTTTTTCGCTTAGTTGTAAAATGTTGGCAAAAACGTAATTTGACATAACTCGAGAACGACTAGTTCGATTTGGTGAAATAAATTGAGAAAAATTAATAATTACATTTTCTTTAATCCATTAATATACTGTTTCTCTACCAAATCAACATTTTTGCCATTAGAAATAAATTTATGAAGAAAATTTTGCCAAAAAAAAATTTTTTTATTTTTATTATTTTCTATGGCCAGAAGTCTGGAGTTATTGGGGAAAATTATAAAAAAGGCGATAAATGACACTTTTTTGAATAAAAACATATATCAATATTCTTGTCAAAATGGGATACCTTCACTTAATTGTAAATAAAAGCAGAACGCGTTAATCGATTTCTATGATCTATGTCGCATTTTGTTTATAGGTTATGTGACTTTACGTGAAAGTTATAAGACTCTACTTATTAAATGACGAAACCTTTACAAGAAAACCAGAAATTTGAAAAAAATATTAGTACTAATTTTTACTGCCGATTCAAATTTATAATTTAAAATGCCCACCTAATATATGTGACAGCGCATAGAGAAAGGGACCTAAGGGTGAAAAAAATCAATTTTCATTTTTTTTTTCTTTTTTTTTTGATGTGGACAACATCTGAGCATCGAATCAGACCGATCCCATGCCCCAAAAGTGTTCCCTCCCAGAGATATGCGCGTTTTATGAAAGTGAAGTCGACGATTCTAAGCGCAAATAGAAAGGGACCTAATCTTTAAAATGGCTCTCCTGAACAAAACTTTTCCTCAATTTTTCACTTTTTTTGTTGATGTGGACAACATCTGAGCATCGAATGAGACCGATCCCATGCCCCAAAAGTGTTCCCTCCCAGAGATATGCGCGTTTTATGAAAGTGAAGTCGACGATTCTAAGCGCAAATAGAAAGGGACCTAATCTTTAAAATGGCTCTCCTGAACAAAACTGGTTTTTAACCTTAGGTCTCTTTCTATTTTGCGCGTCACATATAGATTTCCAATGTATAAAACCATGACTGTAAAGCAGTGTTCAGCACATTACCAAAGAACGCAGAATACCAATGTTATTCGCACCGGCTTGTTGAAAAACTCTTAACATTGCTACATATATATCTATTTTATATTAATAATATTAAATGGATGTTTGAATTTCTATTGTTATGTACGACTGCGTGAACACTTAACGTAATCTTTATAACAATAGTTCACAACACGATTTCTTAATTTTAAAATGTTTTATTTACTACCAAGATGCATCTCGTTTTTTTGCTAATGAGTATATTTTATATACCGAATGTAGTTGAAGGTTGTTTGTCTGAATTAAATTGTAATACCACTTATGTTTTTAACAACACCCTAAAGCGACAAAGTAAATTTCTATTTGATTCAATTTTTCGCATTGGTTCTGGATTTTCCAATGCTTTTGGTGACGATGCTGATGAGACGGATTATAACGATATTAATATTGAAAACTGTGATTGTGGTAAGTTATGTTCAATTATACTACAGTTTTCAAGTACTCGTCAGACTGAAAAATGGTTTCATAAGGAATGTATGGAGACAAATTTACCATGTAATCGACAGTGAATATGAGTAAAAATACTATTAAATATACACTCCGCGCCACTTGAATGGACGCAAAACTTACTTAAAAACAAAATGTTCTTTCTTTAGTTGATTATAAGTGTCAATTTTCACTGTCCCTTTAAAAAATTATGCATTGAAATTGAAGCATTATATATTTTTTTGCTGTTGTTAAAGCTGCAACTGTGTGGTGACAGCCCGTGGCTGAAGAACAGCTGCTTCGGGTAAATTCGGAACATAGAACCTGCTGTCGGGGGATTCTACTTTGTTTTGCTGTTGATGGAAAATTATGCAAAAATGTTGCCCCACTTTAATAGCACATTTATTTGAATCATTAAGGAACAACCGCAATTTAGGATAACTTGGATTTTTTGTTTGGTCTCAAGAAATGTTGTCTAGATACTAAAAAAAAATTGTTTCCAGAGGCGCATATTTCCGGAGTTATAAGCACAAAAAGTTTGAATTATTATCTGGTATATTTTCGTTGTGTCTTCTCCGACAGAGTGTCATGGAAATGCTTATAAAAATCCCATTTTAACGGTGTTTAAAATTTTCAGATCCTTAACCCATAGCGAGGTAAATCAACATTTCCTTTTTAGGATCAAACTTATCAGGGAAATCGCTGATAATATCGCTATAATATAGCGATATTATATATATTATGAATGATATAACGGTATGTATTTTGTATTGTAGTCTTTTAGCTAGCCTTAATTTAAGATATTGTACACAATATTACCCCTTAAGACCCGTTGTATCCCACGCATATAATTAATTTATTTATATATAATGATTTTTATAGTTAAATGGAAATAGTATTAACAAAAGTGCAGTTAATAGAGCGTGTCACGAAAGAAAGAAAAAATGCCAGAATGGATCAGGATTTCCGGAAAAATAATGAGTAAGGGCTTTCGGGTTCACTGAGGCGAAAATGATATTTCTATTTAGCCCTTCCTCTTCCTCTTAACCCTTCCTCGCTATGACAATAGCGACGCTGGAAGATAGGTAAGCATTTTTTCTTATTTATTGTTATGAATATAATGATTATAAGTGTTCCTAAACGATTTCAGCGTTGCAAGGCATTAATATGCAACATATTAAAAAATTAACTTCACAATGTATGAGCCACATATTAAATCCGATCTTTCATTTCATTTCTTACAGTAATTCTTCATAAAAAAGGGATTCTTAAATGCAACCCTTTGCATATGGAACACATAGTTCATCGTGATAATCTGGAACTAATGCGTTCAGATTTATATCTTCAAGGTTTTTACAGTCAAACTTAAGATGCCGATATTGTTGACCTCAGAATCAATTGTTTAAGCAAAAAGCGCAAAAAGTGGTGAGAATGATTCGGAAGAGGAATATATTATACAACTTACAATCATGTTTAGTGGAATTCTAAAGATTTTAAGTTTGTTTTTACACACGAATGAAAGTGCTACTTATAATTTTTATTTACAAAAAAAAAAATCAGAAAAAAGTACACAGTATTTCATGTAATTAGAAATATATAGAAAAATTTTATAAATATTTATCATACAGTTCGGGAACAGCATTGATGCAAGTTTTCTTAAAATATGATGCAAGTATGCCAGTTTTGTTTGAAGAAATCCCCCCTTTTGCGATACTTTTGAAAATCTTCAGCGGTAACACTAATGGACTGGCGTAATCTTGCGTATCGGGACATAAAAGACTGCTTTTGATCACTGTGACCGGAATTAAGTTAAAATTCTCAAGTTTTTTTTTAATAATTTATATTTGTATTATATAGAAAGGTAGGAAAAGCTTAATATCTGCCTACCTTCATTAAAATAAAGCTTAAAGGCTTTAAATAAAATAAAAAAAATCAGAGAATTAGCTTAATATTTTTAATATTATACAAATATTATGTGTGAAACAAAATATCAGTCAAATGCTCGCCACGGCTTTGGTGGCATGATCCATAATTTCAATGACTCTGGGACTTTACGGAGGTTCAATTTCGTTAATGGTCCGAATAATCTCATCCTTTAGTTCTTGGTGTATTGACACACACTTTTTCTTTTAATTATCCCCAAAGTGTCACATCACATGATCGTGGCGGCCAATTAACATCATTTCGACGTGCGATAAAACGGGCATTGAATTTTTCGCGCGAAACAGCCATTGTTTCGTTGGCTGTATGGCTAGTGGTACCATATCGTCCAGGGCCAAATCCTCAATTTCTGACCACAAGAAGTCCGTTATCCATTCAATTATCGTAACTGCTTGGCTGACCTCATTTTTGAAGAAGTACGGCTCGATGACGCGATGACGCATTAAACCGCACGAAACATTCAGCCTTTGTAGATATATCGGCTTTTTAACAATCACTATTGGATTCTCATTTGCCGGAAATTCTGCTTGTTAACGAATCCACTGTGGACACATTTGCTCGATCCAGACCAAAAATTGACTGAGTGCACGAAATGCATTTTGGTTTAAACGCCCATTTTCATAAAAGGCTTAACAATCTTAACGCGCTGCTCAATTGAGAACCTCTCCATGGTTGAACTTGTCAAACACTGAATCAAACAAACCAAGGTAAAACTTTAAAACAAATCGGAGTTATGCCACTTAACTGCACATGACCCTTCATTAGTTATGTCTTAATATTTGGGCATGTCCGGCCAGCTAAGCCCACTTATTTGTTATGTCTACCATTTTCATTAAAAATGATGTAAAATTCGGTCGTAAAAACGGTTGCTGTAGCTGAAGGCTTAGTCCCGATAAACAATCAAGATTATCTGTTGTGGAAATATAAAAACGATTAAAGTAAAGGTTGTAGTCTCGTTTTTTTATTACTTTGGACCTAAATTTAACGAATTAATGCCAAACTGCAAAGTGTTGATCAATAAAAACGGCACAATTCACCACAAAAAATATCAAACAAAACACACAAACATTTTGCAATTTAATTGAAATAATCTTCGCAATAAAATCAGTGAGGTTATAGAATTAAGAGTCGAAGAAATATCATGGTCGCTGCAGTTCAAGAAACTAAGCTGAGGTGGCATTCAGTTTAGTTTCTTGAACTGCAGCGACAGGGATACAACGTACTACGTAAGCATCGCACAAGTAGTAGAGGTGCGACACTTTCCTGATACACCATTCTGAGCAGAACAGACCTTTTGTCGCCAAAGCTTGACTCTAGAGACCCACACATAGAATGTAGTTTGGGACTGCCGATATAGAGCTGTGTAACTAATATATATCCTGCCTGTTGGTAGCTATGTCCGCGGTATTCGCCGGACATTAGTAATCTGCTACAAGGCAATAACCGCTTGGTCCCAGAAGACTTCAATGGCCACCACGAATTGGCGGGGTGACAGCCCTTGGCCTGTCACCCCGGCATTACGTGTGCCGCTACAACGATTTGCGGCAATCTCTCCTAGGTGACCTGAGAGGCATAGCTTTGTCAGGGCGAATTTGTAGCTCTACGTTCTGCACAGTAATTGTGGTTGACCTCACTCGGAATATGGGTTATTTCCATAGTATCTAAGGCACATATCTAGCACATTGCCTGGACTGATTAAGGATGTCACCTTGCAACCCATAATCCTCTCCATCCACAGACCATCCGGCTTTATTTTTTCTGAACGCCGTACGTATCTTAATCAAAAAAGGGATGATTGGTTGCCTTCAGAGAAGACACCAACCGCGGCTTTAGTGATTTATTCACTCCCTCGGATGTTCGGGTAACAGAGAAGATCTGGGCCATCATCAACGCCGCAGCCGTTTCCCGAGATACAACCAAATCTCCCAGCTGAGGCAGCGGGGCTAGCAGATGCGCGAGATGGCATTCGTCGCTCCAATCCTGATGACCCTAGTGCAACATAAGTTCCGGAATTGTGAATTGAGGACAACTTTCAAATCACTCTCTAACTCTGGAATAAACGATGATCCGACAGCCGTCACGTTCGGTGACAGATCCGAAGCAATGCTCGAGCTATTTTAACCGACTTTTTATTAAGTACCCAGAGAGCGATAACGCAAAAAGGAGAGTACTGCGTCGTATCGCGCTCTCCAATTCGAAGAGGCGCCACCACAGTTTACTATTTCCGAGGTTGCCAATGTCATTCTCAGCGCATAGTCATCAAAGGCGCTGGGTCCAGCGCGAATTGATGGCAATGTCGCGGAAGTTTGTTCCGCCTGTCAGCAGGGACCACTTGAAGTGCTGCACCTCTTCAACTGTCCGTCCAAGCCAACTCAAACAGCGCCTTTCCTTCACCTGAGTGTTAGAGCAGATCCCTTATAGAATATATTTCCCATGGAACTCTGATTGACTTAAAATATATTTCGCAGATAGCTCTTTTTGAGAGGTGTTCTCAAGTACCAGAAATTTCTTCCAGTTGCTTTAGCGACCTTGTAATTTCTACAAAAATAGGTATCTACGATTTCGTCGTTGAATGCAGAACTAGAAATCCTAAAATTTAAAACAAAATCTCTACTCACTAGAACGGGATATATTAAGCTTTAAAATATAGAACTTAAGTGTTAATTTCAAGTGTCGCGGAGTGAACATACGAGTATGTATGTATCATTACTAATGCATCATTAGGCACTCGTAGCCGACTTAAAACTATATAACTATTTTCTGCTTACCAAGTTATTGGTCAATTACTCAAAATCGAATTTTTGGATTTTTTTAAGATTTTTTTTATGAGATTTCTCAACGTCTTGGACCATTACTACCAAAGAATATAAAAATAAAATCAGTTCATTAGTTTCGACGTTAGGCATTAAAAATTTGAATTTTTGTGCAAAAATCGCGATTTTAAATATATAAACAATAATATAAAAATATGTATGTATATAAATAAATTGAGTATAAAGTTTGGATTTTCTCGAGCAAAACAAGCCATGGTTTGTTGAAATTGGATGAGAAATGGTAGAGCTACACGGTAAACCTTAGGTAATTAAAGAAGTAACTAAAATGCTGAAAATTGAAAAATTACCAGGACGTGTAGCTCTACCAATTTCATCGTGGTGTTTGAATTTTAAATGCCTCTCACGTTAAAACTATTGAACTGATTTTAATAGATTGTACGAAAAAGTTTTAGAAAATCTTATTTCCTTGCTTAAATCGGTAATAGCGTTAGGGAGTTATGGTCCAGCTGAGACATCTTATAAAAAATATCGTAAAAAAATCGTTTTTGAAAACTAATCAGAGCAAATTTTTTTATAATTCATTTTTGTGATTTGATGGCCAAAATCTATAGGAAGAAAATATTAAGAATTTTGGACCAAAACGGCTGTAATGGTTTATTAAAAGAAGATATAATAGAATCTTCCATAAGTCCATACAATGCTCTATTACTTTTGGTTACTAAAAGGGGACAGACAGATTTGAGAAATTGGCGACTGGTAGTTGATTTCAGGATATTTAATGACAAAAGAGTCAATGATAAGTTTTCGTTAACCAGATTAGATGACATTTTGAATAAATCAGGGAAAGCAAAAAAATCGTCAACTTTGGATATGACAAGTTCTTTCCACCAAATCGAACTTGAGACCAAATCGAGAACTTTTTCGCCTTTTTCGACCCCAGCCGTTCATTACCAATGTACTGGGTTACCATTTTAACTTTCAGGATATTAAATGACAAAAGAGTCAATGATAAGTTTTCGTTAACCAGATTAGATGACATTTTGAATAAATCAGGGAAAGCAAAAAAAATCGTCAACTTTGGATATGACAAGTTCTTTCCACCAAATCGAACTTGAGACCAAATCGAGAACTTTTTCGCCTTTTTCAACCCCAGACGTTCATTACCAATGTACTAGGTTACCATTTAAACTTTCAGGATATTAAATGACAAAATAGTCAATGATAAGTTTTCGTTAACCAGATTAGATGACATTTTGAATAAATCAGGGAAAGCAAAAAAATCGTCAACTTTGGATATGACAAGTTATTTCCACCAAATCGAACTTGAGACCAAATCGAGAACTTATTCGGCTTTTTCGACCCCTGACGTTCATTACCAATGTACTAGGTTACCATTTAAACTTTCTTCTAACAGTTTTCACAGTATGCTCTATCTGGATTTTAATCATAGGCGTTCTTATACTTTGATGATGTTATAGTTTTTGGTTGTAACGGGTGATCAATCCGACACAAAGTTTCGGGACAGTTGTAACAAATACTGTTGGGCCACTACGTCCTTCAAAAAATTTTCGATAAATATTAACAATTTAGTGCGAATTAACGAAATATGTTGCAGCCGCACCCATGGAGACAATAGAAGCCAGATCTATAGCGAAGACTTTGGTAGAAAATCTAATATTAAAATACGGCATATTCAAAACATTAAAGTCGGACAGGGGTACAGAGTTTACAAATAAGCTGATGAGGGAGATATGTGAACTGTTTAAGATAGAACAAAGATTTTTACACCGTATCACCCAAAACTCTTGGTACTATTGAAAGAACCCATAGGGGTTTTGATTGGGTACTTTTTATCGTTTGTGATTGATGGTAACACCATATTACACCTTTGCCTACAATATCACCTCCACGTCGATACAGAATACTCTCCATACGAATTGGTATTTGGGAAACTGTTATGCTTAGGTGAACAAGTTTCGGACTGCGATAAGGTGTACAATTTTGAGAAAAATGCAAATAAATTGAAGAAAAGATTAAAGAATATTTTAGGGAACGCAAATAAATTAAGTAAATAATAAATTAAACAATAAATTAATAAATTAAAAATAGGAGAAAAGTAGACTAATATGAAAAAAACAAATAGCATAGATTAAGAAATACACGATTTGGTATTGATTAAGGCGAAGAAGAAAAAGAAAAGGGAACCACATTACCATGGTGCTTACAAAGTAATTAATGAAGGTCCAAAAATAAAAAAGTTAAAAACAATAATAAAGCATTCAATAAGCATTTATTAATATATATAATGAGTAATACAATTTTAATTGTTTGCTTACTGTTACGCATCAATCTGACATAATTGGCAATAATCATTAATCTGGCAACTCAACTAATTTAGTGCGGTTTTGTCTCTCAATTTTCTATATAAATTTGACAACCGCTACCGCAGCCGCAATGTGTTTCCGTCGCCGCAGCCGCAGTGTTCTGTTTCTACTCTCAGTCTAATTATATTGTTGTGAAATACACTTGAGAATTGTGCTAATAAAATAAGTTTGATTTGCATAGTATTAAAAAGAGTACTTTCAATTTGACGATTTAACGGTGGTTTCAGAAGTGTTTAGAACGGTGCCTTTGGAACCCGAGGATTTAAAAGTACTTTCGCAAGTACGAGAGTCAGCCACGCAGGTGGTAGAGGCGGCTGTCTCCATTATTTCACAACGGAATGCGGGATCAAACAATGCAACGGTATCATCTACTCCTTTATCGATTTCTGTATACAAGACAAGTGATTCTTTATCCGTCCAAGACTACTTTGTACGCTGCGAGTTGATCTTCTAGTTGAGCGGAATTGCTGAAACGGAGTACAAGAGATACATACATTATAGTACACATGGGCACCGAACTGAATAACTCCCTAAAGATTTTGATTAGCCCGAAGGAGAGAGAGAATCTTACGTAAAGTGAAATTAAGAATACATTGACCAGCCATTTTGATAAGAAGAAAAATAAATATGCGAAAAGTATTAAGTATCGGTAAATTGAGCAGGAGCATGGAGAGACCTTAGCTTTGCATTGCGGCTTAGACAAGCCCCTACACATTGTGATTATGGAACGTTTCTTGACCGAGTGCTAACTGAACAGCTGCTTTTTGGACAAGAGTCAAGAAGTGATGAAACATGAGATGAAATAATAATAATAAGCTTTTGATATGCGTATAAAATAGCTCAAAAGTTGGAGGCGTCATAAAGATCTACTACGGAAATGAAAAATGCGTCAGATAGTTCTGCTCCCGTTTTGGAACCTACATGTAAGGTGGGGTACGAGCCTACAAAGTATGTGACTTGATTCGACGTCTGAATAGAGTTGGTGGTAAGAGTGGATTCAAGTCAAGTAATTACATGCTCGATGTAGTTATGAACGGTAATTAAGTTGAAATGAAATTGGACACCGGCGCTCCATGCGGCATATTGAGCAAAGCAACATTGAATTCAGTTGTGCGCAATTACAATTGATTGAAAACAGATAGGAAATTTACCAGCTACTTATATACAGGCCACAGAATTGACTGTATTTGACATGTGGTTGTAAATGCTAAGGTCGGGTAAACTAACCGCAGAAAGAATTTGTATATCGTTGATGGTGATTTCGATTCCTTATCTGGCAGGGAGTAGATTTCGCAATTCGTAGGCGAAATCGATTTTCGCAAAATAAATACTGCGGAACCTGTAAAGGAATTAAAAATGTCCACACTCGACAATGAATCTTTGATTCTGTAACAACTACTATACAAATACGAAGATATTTTTGTGGATAGCTCTGGTAACTTAAATTACCCTCCTATAAAACTATATTTGAAACGGGGTGCTAAGCCCGTGTTTGCCAAATCTAGAGATATTCTATTTGCATTGAGAGAATCGTATGGAGCCAAGATTGACAGTAAAATTGCTGCTGTGTTCTACAAAGGGTGAATTTTTCGGAATGGGCTGCGACAACACATGTGGGTGCTAAGAAGAATGGGGTAATCGGAATTACGGTTAATTACAAGCCGACCCCAAATCCCCAAATCATTATTGACGAGCATCCCATTGCGTAGCCCAAATATATTTTAAATAAAATGAAGGGAGCAAAGTTGTTTTGCCATCTAGATATAAGGGATGAATATTCACACCAAACGATTGATGACGAGTTGGCATATGCGCTAACATTAAACACACCAACCCATGGCTTGATTCGGCCAACACGTGTTGTATACGGGGCAGCAAATATACTGTGATTTGGCAGCAAAGAATGGAATCTGTTTTAAGAGAAATGTCTGAAATATTTTTGATGATATCCTCATATATGGTGAACATTTTGATAATTTACTATCTGTCGTGGAAACCACTCTAGAGCAATTGAGGAGAAAAAGATGTCGTTCCAAGTTTGTCTTTGCTGCACCTGCTGTGGAGTTCCGCGGGCACAAAATTGACACCAGTGGAGTTCATAAATCCGACAAGTACATGGAGGCGGTGAAAGATGCTCCTAAACCTAGAACGCATAAGGAGCTGCATGGGTGTATGCGTCCTTCATACTAGATCTTGCCACATGTAACCGTCCACTTCGTGACATACTCTTGGAGAAACGTTTCAAATGGACCACCGATACAGATAATATAGGGATATTATAAATGTCATAATATGTCAATAATATATCCAATGCCTTTCCGCCCGAAATTGCCACTTCTCCTCGCAACAGATGGAAGCAAAATAGGACTTGGGGCCGTTTTATCTCATCGGCTACCAAATGGACGAGAGAGACTTATAGCTTATGCCAGTCGGACGCTAAGCGGTACCAATATGTTCTCAGATTGACAAAGAGGCATTAGCCATTTTTAAGGCCGTGCAGAAATTCTTACTATATTTACATATACGCTAGTCATTTTAAGCTCATTGCTAACCACTGCTGACAACCGCTCACTCAAGTTTTGGATCCCCATAAATCACTTTCAGTGTTTGACGTGATGTACTTATATAAAACTACAAAGGCCAATTCCATCGCCGATTATTGCACGAGAGCTCTCAAGGACACTACACAGGACGATATAAAATTTGCAAACGAGTACGACAATTAATCAACTGTCAACAAGTTCTGACGAAATTGCTTTAGAAATACGAAAGGATATGAAATTGGGAGCAATAGTCAAACTTTTAGAAAGCGGCAAGTCACTTAATTCCTATGGTTATAAATCTTCAGAAAACTATTATAAAAGGCAGGTTATTCTTTAACTTTTAAACACAGGGTAGTTATCCCTGGAAAACTTTGCTACAAAATTGTTCAGGATTAACATTCACTCACTTGAGTATTGTTCAGATTTATATCTTCAAGGTTTTTACAGTCAAACTTAAGATGCCGATATTGTTGACCTCAGAATCAGTTGTTTAAGCAAAAAGCGCAAAAAGTGGTGAGAATGATTCGGAAGAGGAATATATTATACAACTTACAATCATGTTTAGTGGAATTCTAAAGATTTTAAGTTTGTTTTTACACACGAATGAAAGTGCTACTTATAATTTTTATTTACAAAAAAAAAAATCAGAAAAAAGTACACAGTATTTCATGTAATTAGAAATATATAGAAAAATTTTATAAATATTTATCATACAGTTCGGGAACAGCATTGATGCAAGTTTTCTTAAAATATGATGCAAGTATGCCAGTTTTGTTTGAAGAAATCCCCCCTTTTGCGATACTTTTGAAAATCTTCAGCGGTAACACTAATGGACTGGCGTAATCTTGCGTATCGGGACATAAAAGACTGCTTTTGATCACTGTAACCGGAATTAAGTTAAAATTCTCAAGTTTTTTTTTAATAATTTATATTTGTATTATATAGAAAGGTAGGAAAAGCTTAATATCTGCCTACCTTCATTAAAATAAAGCTTAAAGGCTTTAAATAAAATAAAAAAAATCAGAGAATTAGCTTAATATTTTTAATATTATACAAATATTATGTGTGAAACAAAATATCAGTCAAATGCTCGCCACGGCTTTGGTGGCATGATCCATAATTTCAATGACTCTGGGACTTTACGGAGGTTCAATTTCGTTAATGGTCCGAATAATCTCATCCTTTAGTTCTTGGTGTATTGACACACACTTTTTCTTTTAATTATCCCCAAAGTGTCACATCACATGATCGTGGCGGCCAATTAACATCATTTCGACGTGCGATAAAACGGGCATTGAATTTTTCGCGCGAAACAGCCATTGTTTCGTTGACTGTATGGCTAGTGGTACCATATCGTTCAGGGCCAAATCCTCAATTTCTGACCACAAGAAGTCCGTTATCCATTCAATTATCGTAACTGCTTGGCTGACCTCATTTTTGAAGAAGTACGGCTCGATGACGCGATGACGCATTAAACCGCACGAAACATTCAGCCTTTGTAGATATATCGGCTTTTTAACAATCACTATTGGATTCTCATTTGCCGGAAATTCTGCTTGTTAACGAATCCACTGTGGACACATTTGCTCGATCCAGACCAAAAAATTGACTGAGTGCACGAAATGCATTTTGGTTTAAACGCCCATTTTCATAAAAGGCTTAACAATCTTAACGCGCTGCTCAATTGAGAACCTCTCCATGGTTGAACTTGTCAAACACTGAATCAAACAAACCAAGGTAAAACTTTAAAACAAATCGGAGTTATGCCACTTAACTGCACATGACCCTTCATTAGTTATGTCTTAATATTTGGGCATGTCCGGCCAGCTAAGCCCAACGGTTGCTGTAGCTGAAGGCTTAGTCCCGATAAACCATCAAGATTATCTGTTGTGGAAATATAAAAACGATTAAAGTAAAGGTTGTAGTCTCGTTTTTTTTTATAACTTTGGACCTAAATTTAACGAATTAATGCCAAACTGCAAAGTGTTGATCAATAAAAACGGCACAATTCACCACAAAAAATATCAAACAAAACACACAAACATTTTGCAATTTAATTGCAATAATCTTCGCAATAAAATCAGTGAGGTTATAGAATTAAGAGTCGAAGAAATATCATGGTCGCTGCAGTTCAAGAAACTAAGCTGAATGCCACCTGCAGGGATACAACGTACTACGTAAGCATCGCACAAGTAGTAGAGGTGCGACACTTTCCTGATACACTATTCTGAGCAGAACAGACCTTTTGTCGCCAAAGCTTGACTCTAGAGACCCACACATAGAATGTAGTTTGGGACTGCCGATATAGAGCTGTGTAACTAATATATATCCTGCCTGTTGGTAGCTATGTCCGCGGTATTCGCCGGACATTAGTAATCTGCTACAAGGCAATAACCGCTTGGTCCCAGAAGACTTCAATGGCCACCACGAATTGGCGGGGTGACAGCCCTTGGCCTGTCACCCCGGCATTACGTGTGCCGCTACAACGATTTGCGGCAATCTCTCCTAGGTGACCTGAGAGGCATAGCTTTGTCAGGGCGAATTTGTAGCTCTACGTTCTGCACAGTAATTGTGGTTGACCTCACTCGGAATATGGGTTATTTCCATAGTATCTAAGGCACATATCTAGCACATTGCCTGGACTGATTAAGGATGTCACCTTGCAACCCATAATCCTCTCCATCCACAGACCATCCGGCTTTATTTTTTCTGAACGCCGTACGTATCTTAATCAAAAAAGGGATGATTGGTTGCCTTCAGAGAAGACACCAACCGCGGCTTTAGTGATTTATTCACTCCCTCGGATGTTCGGGTAACAGAGAAGATCTGGGCCATCATCAACGCCGCAGCCGTTTCCCGAGATACAACCAAATCTCCCAGCTGAGGCAGCGGGGCTAGCAGATGCGCGAGATGGCATTCGTCGCTCCAATCCTGATGACCCTAGTGCAACATAAGTTCCGGAATTGTGAATTGAGGACAACTTTCAAATCACTCTCTAACTCTGGAATAAACGATGATCCGACAGCCGTCACGTTCGGTGACAGATCCGAAGCAATGCTCGAGCTATTTTAACCGACTTTTTATTAAGTACCCAGAGAGCGATAACGCAAAAAGGAGAGTACTGCGTCGTATCGCGCTCTCCAATTCGAAGAGGCGCCACCACAGTTTACTATTTCCGAGGTTGCCAATGTCATTCTCAGCGCATAGTCATCAAAGGCGCTGGGTCCAGCGCGAATTGATGGCAATGTCGCGGAAGTTTGTTCCGCCTGTCAGCAGGGACCACTTGAAGTGCTGCACCTCTTCAACTGTCCGTCCAAGCAAACTCAAACAGCGCCTTTCCTTCACCTGAGTGTTAGAGCAGATCCCTTATAGAATATATTTCCCATGGAACTCTGATTGACTTAAAATATATTTCGCAGATAGCTCTTTTTGAGAGGTGTTCTCAAGTACCAGAAATTTCTTCCAGTTGCTTTAGCGACCTTGTAATTTCTACAAAAATAGGTATCTACGATTTCGTCGTTGAATGCAGAACTAGAAATCCTAAAATTTAAAACAAAATCTCTACTCACTAGAACGGGATATATTAAGCTTTAAAATATAGAACTTAAGTGTTAATTTCAAGTGTCGCGGAGTGAACATACGAGTATGTATGTATCATTACTAATGCATCATTAGGCACTCGTAGCCGACTTAAAACTATATAACTATTTTCTGCTTACCAAGTTATTGGTCAATTACTCAAAATCGAATTTTTGGATTTTTTTAAGATTTTTTTTATGAGATTTCTCAACGTCTTGGACCATTACTACCAAAGAATATAAAAATAAAATCAGTTCATTAGTTTCGACGTTAGGCATTAAAAATTTGAATTTTTGTGCAAAAATCGCGATTTTAAATATATAAACAATAATATAAAAATATGTATGTATATAAATAAATTGAGTATAAAGTTTGGATTTTCTCGAGCAAAACAAGCCATGGTTTGTTGAAATTGGATGAGAAATGGTAGAGCTACACGGTAAACCTTAGGTAATTAAAGAAGTAACTAAAATGCTGAAAATTGAAAAATTACCAGGACGTGTAGCTCTACCAATTTCATCGTGGTGTTTGAATTTTAAATGCCTCTCACGTTAAAACTATTGAACTGATTTTAATAGATTGTACGAAAAAGTTTTAGAAAATCTTATTTCCTTGCTTAAATCGGTAATAGCGTTAGGGAGTTATGGTCCAGCTGAGACATCTTATAAAAAATATCGTAAAAAAATCGTTTTTGAAAACTAATCAGAGCAAATTTTTTTATAATTCATTTTTGTGATTTGATGGCCAAAATCTATAGGAAGAAAATATTAAGAATTTTGGACCAAAACGGCTGTAATGGTTTATTAAAAGAAGATATAATAGAATCTTCCATAAGTCCATACAATGCTCTATTACTTTTGGTTACTAAAAGGGGACAGACAGATTTGAGATATTGGCGACTGGTAGTTGATTTCAGGATATTTAATGACAAAAGAGTCAATGATAAGTTTTCGTTAACCAGATTAGATGACATTTTGAATAAATCAGGGAAAGCAAAAAAATCGTCAACTTTGGATATGACAAGTTCTTTCCACCAAATCGAACTTGAGACCAAATCGAGAACTTTTTCGCCTTTTTCGACCCCAGCCGTTCATTACCAATGTACTGGGTTACCATTTTAACTTTCAGGATATTAAATGACAAAAGAGTCAATGATAAGTTTTCGTTAACCAGATTAGATGACATTTTGAATAAATCAGGGAAAGCAAAAAAAATCGTCAACTTTGGATATGACAAGTTCTTTCCACCAAATCGAACTTGAGACCAAATCGAGAACTTTTTCGCCTTTTTCAACCCCAGACGTTCATTACCAATGTACTAGGTTACCATTTAAACTTTCAGGATATTAAATGACAAAATAGTCAATGATAAGTTTTCGTTAACCAGATTAGATGACATTTTGAATAAATCAGGGAAAGCAAAAAAATCGTCAACTTTGGATATGACAAGTTATTTCCACCAAATCGAACTTGAGACCAAATCGAGAACTTATTCGGCTTTTTCGACCCCTGACGTTCATTACCAATGTACTAGGTTACCATTTAAACTTTCTTCTAACAGTTTTCACAGTATGCTCTATCTGGATTTTAATCATAGGCGTTCTTATACTTTGATGATGTTATAGTTTTTGGTTGTAACGGGTGATCAATCCGACACAAAGTTTCGGGACAGTTGTAACAAATACTGTTGGGCCACTACGTCCTTCAAAAAATTTTCGATAAATATTAACAATTTAGTGCGAATTAACGAAATATGTTGCAGCCGCACCCATGGAGACAATAGAAGCCAGATCTATAGCGAAGACTTTGGTAGAAAATCTAATATTAAAATACGGCATATTCAAAACATTAAAGTCGGACAGGGGTACAGAGTTTACAAATAAGCTGATGAGGGAGATATGTGAACTGTTTAAGATAGAACAAAGATTCTTTACACCGTATCACCCAAAACTCTTGGTACTATTGAAAGAACCCATCGGGTTTTGATTGGGTACTTTTTATCGTTTGTGATTGATGGTAACACCATATTACACCTTTGCCTACAATATCACCTCCACGTCGATACAGAATACTCTCCATACGAATTGGTATTTGGGAAACTGTTATGCTTAGGTGAACAAGTTTCGGACTGCGATAAGGTGTACAATTTTGAGAAAAATGCAAATAAATTGAAGAAAAGATTAAAGAATATTTTAGGGAACGCAAATAAATTAAGTAAATAATAAATTAAACAATAAATTAATAAATTAAAAATAGGAGAAAAGTAGACTAATATGAAAAAAACAAATAGCATAGATTAAGAAATACACGATTTGGTATTGATTAAGGCGAAGAAGAAAAAGAAAAGGGAACCACATTACCATGGTGCTTACAAAGTAATTAATGAAGGTCCAAAAATAAAAAAGTTAAAAACAATAATAAAGCATTCAATAAGCATTTATTAATATATATAATGAGTAATACAATTTTAATTGTTTGCTTACTGTTACGCATCAATCTGACATAATTGGCAATAATCATTAATCTGGCAACTCAACTAATTTAGTGCGGTTTTGTCTCTCAATTTTCTATATAAATTTGACAACCGCTACCGCAGCCGCAATGTGTTTCCGTCGCCGCAGCCGCAGTGTTCTGTTTCTACTCTCAGTCTAATTATATTGTTGTGAAATACACTTGAGAATTGTGCTAATAAAATAAGTTTGATTTGCATAGTATTAAAAAGAGTACTTTCAATTTGACGATTTAACGGTGGTTTCAGAAGTGTTTAGAACGGTGCCTTTGGAACCCGAGGATTTAAAAGTACTTTCGCAAGTACGAGAGTCAGCCACGCAGGTGGTAGAGGCGGCTGTCTCCATTATTTCACAACGGAATGCGGGATCAAACAATGCAACGGTATCATCTACTCCTTTATCGATTTCTGTATACAAGACAAGTGATTCTTTATCCGTCCAAGACTACTTTGTACGCTGCGAGTTGATCTTCTAGTTGAGCGGAATTGCTGAAACGGAGTACAAGAGATACATACATTATAGTACACATGGGCACCGAACTGAATAACTCCCTAAAGATTTTGATTAGCCCGAAGGAGAGAGAGAATCTTACGTAAAGTGAAATTAAGAATACATTGACCAGCCATTTTGATAAGAAGAAAAATAAATATGCGAAAAGTATTAAGTATCGGTAAATTGAGCAGGAGCATGGAGAGACCTTAGCTTTGCATTGCGGCTTAGACAAGCCCCTACACATTGTGATTATGGAACGTTTCTTGACCGAGTGCTAACTGAACAGCTGCTTTTTGGACAAGAGTCAAGAAGTGATGAAACATGAGATGAAATAATAATAATAAGCTTTTGATATGCGTATAAAATAGCTCAAAAGTTGGAGGCGTCATAAAGATCTACTACGGAAATGAAAAATGCGTCAGATAGTTCTGCTCCCGTTTTGGAACCTACATGTAAGGTGGGGTACGAGCCTACAAAGTATGTGACTTGATTCGACGTCTGAATAGAGTTGGTGGTAAGAGTGGATTCAAGTCAAGTAATTACATGCTCGATGTAGTTATGAACGGTAATTAAGTTGAAATGAAATTGGACACCGGCGCTCCATGCGGCATATTGAGCAAAGCAACATTGAATTCAGTTGTGCGCAATTACAATTGATTGAAAACAGATAGGAAATTTACCAGCTACTTATATACAGGCCACAGAATTGACTGTATTTGACATGTGGTTGTAAATGCTAAGGTCGGGTAAACTAACCGCAGAAAGAATTTGTATATCGTTGATGGTGATTTCGATTCCTTATCTGGCAGGGAGTAGATTTCGCAATTCGTAGGCGAAATCGATTTTCGCAAAATAAATACTGCGGAACCTGTAAAGGAATTAAAAATGTCCACACTCGACAATGAATCTTTGATTCTGTAACAACTACTATACAAATACGAAGATATTTTTGTGGATAGCTCTGGTAACTTAAATTACCCTCCTATAAAACTATATTTGAAACGGGGTGCTAAGCCCGTGTTTGCCAAATCTAGAGATATTCTATTTGCATTGAGAGAATCGTATGGAGCCAAGATTGACAGTAAAATTGCTGCTGTGTTCTACAAAGGGTGAATTTTTCGGAATGGGCTGCGACAACACATGTGGGTGCTAAGAAGAATGGGGTAATCGGAATTACGGTTAATTACAAGCCGACCCCAAATCCCCAAATCATTATTGACGAGCATCCCATTGCGTAGCCCAAATATATTTTAAATAAAATGAAGGGAGCAAAGTTGTTTTGCCATCTAGATATAAGGGATGAATATTCACACCAAACGATTGATGACGAGTTGGCATATGCGCTAACATTAAACACACCAACCCATGGCTTGATTCGGCCAACACGTGTTGTATACGGGGCAGCAAATATACTGTGATTTGGCAGCAAAGAATGGAATCTGTTTTAAGAGAAATGTCTGAAATATTTTTGATGATATCCTCATATATGGTGAACATTTTGATAATTTACTATCTGTCGTGGAAACCACTCTAGAGCAATTGAGGAGAAAAAGATGTCGTTCCAAGTTTGTCTTTGCTGCACCTGCTGTGGAGTTCCGCGGGCACAAAATTGACACCAGTGGAGTTCATAAATCCGACAAGTACATGGAGGCGGTGAAAGATGCTCCTAAACCTAGAACGCATAAGGAGCTGCATGGGTGTATGCGTCCTTCATACTAGATCTTGCCACATGTAACCGTCCACTTCGTGACATACTCTTGGAGAAACGTTTCAAATGGACCACCGATACAGATAATATAGGGATATTATAAATGTCATAATATGTCAATAATATATCCAATGCCTTTCCGCCCGAAATTGCCACTTCTCCTCGCAACAGATGGAAGCAAAATAGGACTTGGGGCCGTTTTATCTCATCGGCTACCAAATGGACGAGAGAGACTTATAGCTTATGCCAGTCGGACGCTAAGCGGTACCAATATGTTCTCAGATTGACAAAGAGGCATTAGCCATTTTTAAGGCCGTGCAGAAATTCTTACTATATTTACATATACGCTAGTCATTTTAAGCTCATTGCTAACCACTGCTGACAACCGCTCACTCAAGTTTTGGATCCCCATAAATCACTTTCAGTGTTTGACGTGATGTACTTATATAAAACTACAAAGGCCAATTCCATCGCCGATTATTGCACGAGAGCTCTCAAGGACACTACACAGGACGATATAAAATTTGCAAACGAGTACGACAATTAATCAACTGTCAACAAGTTCTGACGAAATTGCTTTAGAAATACGAAAGGATATGAAATTGGGAGCAATAGTCAAACTTTTAGAAAGCGGCAAGTCACTTAATTCCTATGGTTATAAATCTTCAGAAAACTATTATAAAAGGCAGGTTATTCTTTAACTTTTAAACACAGGGTAGTTATCCCTGGAAAACTTTGCTACAAAATTGTTCAGGATTAACATTCACTCACTTGAGTATTGTTCAGATTTATATCTTCAAGGTTTTTACAGTCAAACTTAAGATGCCGATATTGTTGACCTCAGAATCAGTTGTTTAAGCAAAAAGCGCAAAAAGTGGTGAGAATGATTCGGAAGAGGAATATATTATACAACTTACAATCATGTTTAGTGGAATTCTAAAGATTTTAAGTTTGTTTTTACACACGAATGAAAGTGCTACTTATAATTTTTATTTACAAAAAAAAAAATCAGAAAAAAGTACACAGTATTTCATGTAATTAGAAATATATAGAAAAATTTTATAAATATTTATCATACAGTTCGGGAACAGCATTGATGCAAGTTTTCTTAAAATATGATGCAAGTATGCCAGTTTTGTTTGAAGAAATCCCCCCTTTTGCGATACTTTTGAAAATCTTCAGCGGTAACACTAATGGACTGGCGTAATCTTGCGTATCGGGACATAAAAGACTGCTTTTGATCACTGTAACCGGAATTAAGTTAAAATTCTCAAGTTTTTTTTTAATAATTTATATTTGTATTATATAGAAAGGTAGGAAAAGCTTAATATCTGCCTACCTTCATTAAAATAAAGCTTAAAGGCTTTAAATAAAATAAAAAAAAATCAGAGAATTAGCTTAATATTTTTAATATTATACAAATATTATGTGTGAAACAAAATATCAGTCAAATGCTCGCCACGGCTTTGGTGGCATGATCCATAATTTCAATGACTCTGGGACTTTACGGAGGTTCAATTTCGTTAATGGTCCGAATAATCTCATCCTTTAGTTCTTGGTGTATTGACACACACTTTTTCTTTTAATTATCCCCAAAGTGTCACATCACATGATCGTGGCGGCCAATTAACATCATTTCGACGTGCGATAAAACGGGCATTGAATTTTTCGCGCGAAACAGCCATTGTTTCGTTGACTGTATGGCTAGTGGTACCATATCGTTCAGGGCCAAATCCTCAATTTCTGACCACAAGAAGTCCGTTATCCATTCAATTATCGTAACTGCTTGGCTGACCTCATTTTTGAAGAAGTACGGCTCGATGACGCGATGACGCATTAAACCGCACGAAACATTCAGCCTTTGTAGATATATCGGCTTTTTAACAATCACTATTGGATTCTCATTTGCCGGAAATTCTGCTTGTTAACGAATCCACTGTGGACACATTTGCTCGATCCAGACCAAAAAATTGACTGAGTGCACGAAATGCATTTTGGTTTAAACGCCCATTTTCATAAAAGGCTTAACAATCTTAACGCGCTGCTCAATTGAGAACCTCTCCATGGTTGAACTTGTCAAACACTGAATCAAACAAACCAAGGTAAAACTTTAAAACAAATCGGAGTTATGCCACTTAACTGCACATGACCCTTCATTAGTTATGTCTTAATATTTGGGCATGTCCGGCCAGCTAAGCCCAACGGTTGCTGTAGCTGAAGGCTTAGTCCCGATAAACCATCAAGATTATCTGTTGTGGAAATATAAAAACGATTAAAGTAAAGGTTGTAGTCTCGTTTTTTTTTATAACTTTGGACCTAAATTTAACGAATTAATGCCAAACTGCAAAGTGTTGATCAATAAAAACGGCACAATTCACCACAAAAAATATCAAACAAAACACACAAACATTTTGCAATTTAATTGCAATAATCTTCGCAATAAAATCAGTGAGGTTATAGAATTAAGAGTCGAAGAAATATCATGGTCGCTGCAGTTCAAGAAACTAAGCTGAATGCCACCTGCAGGGATACAACGTACTACGTAAGCATCGCACAAGTAGTAGATACACCATTCTGAGCAGAACAGACCTTTTGTCGCCAAAGCTTGACTCTAGAGACCCACACATAGAATGTAGTTTGGGACTGCCGATATAGAGCTGTGTAACTAATATATATCCTGCCTGTTGGTAGCTATGTCCGCGGTATTCGCCGGACATTAGTAATCTGCTACAAGGCAATAACCGCTTGGTCCCAGAAGACTTCAATGGCCACCACGAATTGGCGGGGTGACAGCCCTTGGCCTGTCACCCCGGCATTACGTGTGCCGCTACAACGATTTGTGGCAATCTCTCCTAGGTGTCCTGAGAGGCATAGCTTTGTCAGGGCGAATTTGTAGCTCTACGTTCTGCACAGTAATTGTGGTTGACCTCACTCGGAATATGGGTTATTTCCATAGTATCTAAGGCACATATCTAGCACATTGCCTGGACTGATTAAGGATGTCACCTTGCAACCCATAATCCTCTCCATCCACAGACCATCCGGCTTTATTTTTTCTGAACGCCGTACGTATCTTAATCAAAAAAGGGATGATTGGTTGCCTTCAGAGAAGACACCAACCGCGGCTTTAGTGATTTATTCACTCCCTCGGATGTTCGGGTAACAGAGAAGATCTGGGCCATCATCAAAGCCGCAGCCGTTTCCCGAGATACAACCAAATCTCCAAGCTGAGGCAGTGGGGCTAGCAGATGCGCGAGATGGCATTCGTCGCTCCAATCCTGATGACCCTAGTGCAACATAAGTTCCGGAATTGTGAATTGAGGACAACTTTCAAATCACTCTCTAACTCTGGAATAAACGATGATCCGACAGCCGTCACGTTCGGTGACAGATCCGAAGCAATGCTCGAGCTATTTTAACCGACTTTTTATTAAGTACCCAGAGAGCGATAACGCAAAAAGGAGAGTACTGCGTCGTATCGCGCTCTCCAATTCGAAGAGGCGCCACCACAGTTTACTATTTCCGAGGTTGCCAATGTCATTCTCAGCGCATAGCCATCAAAGGCGCTGGGTCCAGCGCGAATTGATGGCAATGTCGCGGAAGTTTGTTCCGCCTGCCAGCAGGGACCACTTGAAGTGCTGCACCTCTTCAACTGTCCGTCCAAGCCAACTCAAACAGCGCCTTTCCTTCACCTGAGTGTTAGAGCAGATCCCTTATAGAATATATTTCCCATGGAACTCTGATTGACTTAAAATATATTTCGCAGATAGCTCTTTTTGAGAGGTGTTCTCAAGTACCAGAAATTTCTTCCAGTTGCTTTAGCGACCTTGTAATTTCTACAAAAATAGGTATCTACGATTTCGTCGTTGAATGCAGAACTAGAAATCCTAAAATTTAAAACAAAATCTCTACTCACTAGAACGGGATATATTAAGCTTTAAAATATAGAACTTAAGTGTTAATTTCAAGTGTCGCGGAGTGAACATACGAGTATGTATGTATCATTACTAATGCATCATTAGGCACTCGTAGCCGACTTAAAACTATATAACTATTTTCTGCTTACCAAGTTATTGGTCAATTACTCAAAATCGAATTTTTGGATTTTTTTAAGATTTTTTTTATGAGATTTCTCAACGTCTTGGACCATTACTACCAAAGAATATAAAAATAAAATCAGTTCAATAGTTTCGACGTTAGGCATTAAAAATTTGAATTTTTGTGCAAAAATCGCGATTTTAAATATATAAACAATAATATAAAAATATGTATGTATATAAATAAATTGAGTATAAAGTTTGGATTTTCTCGAGCAAAACAAGCCATGGTTTGTTGAAATTGGATGAGAAATGGTAGAGCTACACGGTAAACCTTAGGTAATTAAAGAAGTAACTAAAATGCTGAAAATTGAAAAATTACCAGGACGTGTAGCTCTACCAATTTCATCGTGGTGTTTGAATTTTAAATGCCTCTCACGTTAAAACTATTGAACTGATTTTAATAGATTGTACGAAAAAGTTTTAGAAAATCTTATTTCCTTGCTTAAATCGGTAATAGCGTTAGGGAGTTATGGTCCAGCTGAGACATCTTATAAAAAATATCGTAAAAAAATCGTTTTTGAAAACTAATCAGAGCAAATTTTTTTATAATTCATTTTTGTGATTTGATGGCCAAAATCTATAGGAAGAAAATATTAAGAATTTTGGACCAAAACGGCTGTAATGGTTTATTAAAAGAAGATATAATGGAATCTTCCATAAGTTCATACAATGCTCTATTACTTTTGGTTACTAAAAGGGGACAGACAGATTTGAGAAATTGGCGACTGGTAGTTGATTTCAGGATATTTAATGACAAAAGAGTCAATGATAAGTTTTCGTTAACCAGATTAGATGACATTTTGAATAAATCAGGGAAAGCAAAAAAATCGTCAACTTTGGATATGACAAGTTCTTTCCACCAAATCGAACTTGAGACCAAATCGAGAACTTTTTCGCCTTTTTCGACCCCAGCCGTTCATTACCAATGTACTGGGTTACCATTTTAACTTTCAGGATATTAAATGACAAAAGAGTCAATGATAAGTTTTCGTTAACCAGATTAGATGACATTTTGAATAAATCAGGGAAAGCAAAAAAAATCGTCAACTTTGGATATGACAAGTTCTTTCCACCAAATCGAACTTGAGACCAAATCGAGAACTTTTTCGCCTTTTTCAACCCCAGACGTTCATTACCAATGTACTAGGTTACCATTTAAACTTTCAGGATATTAAATGACAAAATAATCAATGATAAGTTTTCGTTAACCAGATTAGATGACATTTTGAATAAATCAGGGAAAGCAAAAAAATCGTCAACTTTGGATATGACAAGTTATTTCCACCAAATCGAACTTGAGACCAAATCGAGAACTTATTCGGCTTTTTCGACCCCTGACGTTCATTACCAATGTACTAGGTTACCATTTAAACTTTCTTCTAACAGTTTTCACAGTATGCTTGATCATAGCTCTATCTGGATTATAATCATAGGCGTTCTTATACTTTGATGATGTTATAGTTTTTGGTTGTAACGGGTGATCAATCCGACACAAAGTTTCGGGACAGTTGTAACAAATACTGTTGGGCCACTACGTCCTTCAAAAAATTTTCGATAAATATTAACAATTTAGTGCGAATTAACGAAATATGTTGCAGCCGCACCCATGGAGACAATAGAAGCCAGATCTATAGCGAAGACTTTGGTAGAAAATTTAATATTAAAATACGGCATATTCAAAACATTAAAGTCGGACAGAGGTACAGAGTTTACAAATAAGCTGATGAGGGAGATATGTGAACTGTTTAAGATAGAACAAAGATTCTTTACACCGTATCACCCAAAACTCTTGGTTCTATTGAAAGAACCCATCGGGTTTTGATTGGGTACTTTTTATCGTTTGTGATTGATGGTAACACCATATTACACCTTTGCCTACAATATCACCTCCACGTCGATATAGAATACTCTCCATACGAATTGATATTTGGGAAACTGTTATGCTTAGGTGAACAAGTTTCGGACTGCGATAAGGTGTACAATTTTGAGAAAAATGCAAATAAATTGAAGAAAAGATTAAAGAATATTTTAGGGAACGCAAATAAATTAAGTAAATAATAAATTAAACAATAAATTAATAAATTAAAAATAGGAGAAAAGTAGACTAATATGAAAAAAACAAATAGCATAGATTAAGAAATACACGATTTGGTATTGATTAAGGCGAAGAAGAAAAAGAAAAGGGAACCACATTACCATGGTGCTTACAAAGTAATTAATGAAGGTCCAAAAATAAAAAAGTTAAAAACAATAATAAAGCATTCAATAAGCATTTATTAATATGTATATATAATGAGTAATACAATTTTAATTGTTTGCTTACTGTTACGCATCAATCTGACATAATTGGCAATAATCATTAATCTGGCAACTCAACTAATTTAGTGCGGTTTTGTCTCTCAATTTTCTATATAAATTTGACAACCGCTACCGCAGCCGCAATGTGTTTCCGTCGCCGCAGCCGCAGTGTTCTGTTTCTACTCTCAGTCTAATTATATTGTTGTGAAATACACTTGAGAATTGTGCTAATAAAATAAGTTTGATTTGCATAGTATTAAAAAGAGTACTTTCAATTTGACGATTTAACGGTGGTTTCAGAAGTGTTTAGAACGGTGCCTTTGGAACCCGAGGATTTAAAAGTACTTTCGCAAGTACGAGAGTCAGCCACGCAGGTGGTAGAGGCGGCTGTCTCCATTATTTCACAACGGAATGCGGGATCAAACAATGCAACGGTATCATCTACTCCTTTATCGATTTCTGTATACAAGACAAGTGATTCTTTATCCGTCCAAGACTACTTTGTACGCTGCGAGTTGATCTTCTAGTTGAGCGGAATTGCTGAAACGGAGTACAAGAGATACATACATTATAGTACACATGGGCACCGAACTGAATAACTCCCTAAAGATTTTGATTAGCCCGAAGGAGAGAGAGAATCTTACGTAAAGTGAAATTAAGAATACATTGACCAGCCATTTTGATAAGAAGAAAAATAAATATGCGAAAAGTATTAAGTATCGGTAAATTGAGCAGGAGCATGGAGAGACCTTAGCTTTGCATTGCGGCTTAGACAAGCCCCTACACATTGTGATTATGGAACGTTTCTTGACCGAATGCTAACTGAACAGCTGCTTTTTGGACAAGAGTCAAGAAGTGATGAAACATGAGATGAAATAATAATAATAAGCTTTTGATATGCGTATAAAATAGCTCAAAAGTTGGAGGCGTCATAAAGATCTACTACGGAAATGAAAAATGCGTCAGATAGTTCTGCTCCCGTTTTGGAACCTACATGTAAGGTGGGGTACGAGCCTACAAAGTATATAAGTCAAACAGTCACCAAGTCCGCAAAAAGACAAAACATGCGATAATAACAGTTAACATTCCAACTGCTTTGTTTGTGGTGGCAACCATATGAAAAGGCAGTTTAAGTTTCGAAGTACAACATGCTACGTTTGCAAGAGACGGGCCACAACGCAAAGGTTTGCAAGTCGAAAACTGGACAAATACCAAGATTGACAGTAAAATTGCTGCTGGGTTCTACAAAGGGTGGATTTTTCGGAATGGGCTGCGACAACACATGTGGGTGCTAAGAAGAATGGGGTAATCGGAATTACGGTTAATTACAAGCCGACCCCAAATCCCCAAATCATTATTGACGAGCATCCCATTGCGTAGCCCAAACATATTTTAAATAAAATGAAGGGAGCAAAGTTGTTTTGCCATCTAGATATAAGGGATGAATATTCACACCAAACGATTGATGACGAGTTGGCATATGCGCTAACATTAAACACACCAACCCATGGCTTGATTCGGCCAACAGGTGTTGTATACGGGGCAGCAAATATACTGTGATTTGGCAGCAAACAATGGAATCTGTTTTAAGAGAAATGTCTGAAATATTTTTGATGATATCCTCATATATGGTGAACATTTTGATAATTTACTATCTGTCGTGGAAACCACTCTAGAGCAATTGAGGAGAAAAGGATGTCGTTCCAAGTTTGTCTTTGCTGCACCTGCTGTGGAGTTCCGCGGGCACAAAATTGACACCAGTGGAGTTCATAAATCCGACAAGTACATGGAGGCGGTGAAAGATGCTCCTAAACCTAGAACGCATAAGGAGCTGCATGGGTGTATGCGTCCTTCATACTAGATCTTGCCACATGTAACCGTCCACTTCGTGACATACTCTTGGAGAAACGTTTCAAATGGACCACCGATACAGATAATATAGGGATATTATAAATGTCATAATATGTCAATAATATATCCAATGCCTTTCCGCCCGAAATTGCCACTTCTCCTCGCAACAGATGGAAGCAAAATAGGACTTGGGGCCGTTTTATCTCATCGGCTACCAATTGGACGAGAGAGACTTATAGCTTATGCCAGTCGGACGCTAAGCGGTACCAATATGTTCTCAGATTGACAAAGAGGCATTAGCCATTTTTAAGGCCGTGCAGAAATTCTTACTATATTTACATATACGCTAGTCATTTTAAGCTCATTGCTAACCACTGCTGACAACCGCTTACTCAAGTTTTGGATCCCCATAAATCACTTTCAGTGTTTGATGTGATGTACTTATATAAAACTACAAAGGCCAATTCCATCGCCGATTATTGCACGAGAGCTCTCAAGGACACTACACAGGACGATATAAAATTTGCAAACGAGTACGACAATTCTGATGCGTTCATAATATAAGAAATTAATCAACTGTCAACAAGTTCTGACGAAATTGCTTTAGAAATACGAAAGGATATGAAATTGGGAGCAATAGTCAAACTTTTAGAAAGCGGCAAGTCACTTAATTCCTATGGTTATAAATCTTCAGAAAACTATTATAAAAGGCAGGTTATTCTTTAACTTTTAAACACAGGGTAGTTATCCCTGGAAAACTTTGCTACAAAATTGTTTAGGATTAACATTCACTCACTTGAGTATTGTAAAAATGAAGGGTATTGCAAGGTCCTTCGTGTATTTTCCAGGGATCGATAAAGATATTGAAAAAGTAGCGAAAAATTGTGACGATTGCGCCAGATATTCTAATGACCCACCGAAGTTTAGAGCCCACCATGGTAACGCATCCACGTGGATTATGCAGGTCCATTTTTCGGTACGATGCTTCTTATAATTACTGATGCTTACAGTAATTGGTTTCAGGTTGATATATCTCCTGTAAGCACTTCGCGGCAACCATAAACATACTAGATGTTGTATTTGCTGCATATGGTGTGCCAACAACCGTAGTTTCCGATAATGGCTCTTGTTTCGCCTCAACCGAATTCAGATAGTTTCTGACCAATGTGGGTGTCAAATATTACAAATTTACTGCACCGTATCATCCAACCACTAATGGTCAGTACAGACAGTAAAACACGTTCTTCAATCACTGGGATCCAATAGAGGAAATCTTCAAAAACATTTAAACTTTTCCGTGCCAATATAGAACTAGTCCACACTCAACAACTGGCAAAGCTTCTTCTCTTCTGTTTCTGGGTAGAGTTCTCCGCACTCGTTTGGATCTTGTCTTCCCGCAATATTTGACGACAACAATGATTGATAAGCAATACATGAAGTTCAATCCTAATGTTCGACATTTCGAACCAATGCATCTCGAACTTCATTCTGAATCGCCTAGGAGACTTACATTAGGAAATTTTATACAATGCCAAACATGTTAAACGCCACATTGACCAGATTCGGAACAACCATAATTCTAAGCGGGAGGCTACCTTGGAAAGCGCGAGACGGAATGATACTACCGATGCTGAGCGAGTTATTAGAACACAACGACCTTATGTGGAAGTAAAGACTACTAAAACGGCCCTACGTCTATTCGCAAAACGAGTTGTCATCACCGCGACAAAGCCCTCTAAACTATGATGATTCATTGTGGGGGAAGATAAATTCGAGATTAACTTTCAAAAACGCAAAAAATCCACGGTCCCTAGTGGGTTAAAAAAGTTAAATTCGAATTTATCTCCACTATTTGACGAGACAGCAGTGTGCGCATAGTGAAGTTAAATTTGAATTTAACTTCACTTAGCAAGCCAAAATTGCACGGAAATACTTTCGTCAATCAGACTACCGCCAGATAATTGCTACTAGTACTGGCTACTATCGCTAGAAGGCCGTTTGTCTGAAATAATTTTCAGAATATTGAATTCTTCACCTGGAATATGAAATTTGGGCAAAATTGCTCTAGAGCGGTTCTAAGTGCGTCCATGGAGGACAACTGGAAATAAGTTCGTCAATCAGACTACTGCCAGGTTATTGCTACTAGTACTGGCTACTATCGCTAGAAGGCCGATTGTCTGAAATAATTTTAAGAATATTGAATTCTTCACCTGGAATATGAAATTTCGAGAAAATTGCTCTAGAGCGGAAATAAGTACGTCCATGGCAGACAACTGGAAATACTTTCTAGTATTATTATTAGTTTTTTAAGCTAATATCACCTTATATTTGTAAATAAAGATTCCTTTTTATTCCATTCTTCCCGACGTTTCGTCAATGTTTTGTTGACTTCTTCAGGGATACGTCTATTTAAATAAAACATCACAAATTACAAAATTAACTCCTACATGAAATGATTTATAACTTACAATATATGACTCTTATTACATTAAATGTTCTTCATAGACACAATTTCAGACACATAACGTAAATACTGACAACTTAAATTTAATATCACAGAAGCTTGTAATGCAAGACGGTAACTGACGCTAATGTTGTTTGTGTCCTCTTTTAAATTCATTGTTTTTTCTATTTTCTGTTGTATACGTAAGCTTTCTATTATGAATATTTTCTTTGTTCTCTTTATCTAGTATCTTTACGTTTTCCAAGTCTGCTCTGTGCCCGCTGTTCAGTATATGTTGTGATAATGCTGTTCTCTGTTTTCCTTTCTCAAATTCTGTTTTGTGTTCTCCTATTCTTGTCTGCAGTGTTCTCTTAGTTGTTCCTATGTAGAGTAGATCGCAGGTTTGATCATCCTTTCTATTAAATGCAATTACGTAGACTGTTATTTTGTTGTTGTTTTTCAACTGGGTATTTGACGTTAGAAAATATTGTGCTCAATGTTGTGTTCGGTTTATATGCGAAACATATGTTTTTTGTTGTGTTTATTGTTCTTATGTTTCTATTGTCTGCCAGACCAGGGATGTATTTGATGCTGCAATATTGTTTCTCATCTGTTTTTTTCAGGGCTGCCGATTGCATTTTTTATTTTTCTTTTTATTTGCTCAATTAGTTGCATGGTTAACTTTCCGGGAAAACTATTTTTTTAGTATTGTTATAATTTCTCTAATGCTGTCTGCGTGAAATTCCTCGTCATTAATTTTTAAAACTGTGTAAAAAAGCTTTTTGCTGTGTTTATAATTTGGGTTGTGTGGAAATTCATGATGAGGTGGTTTTTCTATGCTAGTCAAATTTAATACTGTTTTCCATGTGGTGTATTGTGGTGTCTAAAAAGGCAATTATGATATCTTTTTCAATCTCAAGTGTAAATTGTAGTTTTTGGTTGTATTTATTGAATATTTTTAAAATTTCATTTACGTCTTTTTTTCTTACAATTCCCAAAATATCATCTTCATATTTGGTTATGTATTTAATATGTATGTTCCTATTCCTTAATTCATCTATTGATTCGTCAAGAAGATCGTCTAAAATGATGTCCGCAATAGTAGGAGAAAGTGGGTTTCCCATTGGCATTCCAAAGATCTGATTATATATTTGACTGTCATATTTGAAATAGTTGTTTTCTTTTAGAGGGAAATTCAGAAATTTTAGAACATTAGGTCTTGTTAATTTCGTATGCTTCTTGATTTTCTCCCATTTGTTCGTTATAAGTCTTATAGCAGAATCTACTGGAATGTTTGTGAACAGCGATACTACGTCAAACGAGACGTCTATTTTAATGTCCTTTAAGTTCTGAAAAATTGTAAACTGTTTATTTTATCTCTGTATTCTTGTTTAAACATCGCGACCGTCTTATTACCCTTATCTGCATTGATAATTGTAATGTCGTGCTTGCGTAGAAATATTTTTGCTTTTTAAAAATTGCCAAAATGAATTTTTGTTTAGGCGTAGTTTTGATGTTCCTCTTAAAGTTAGTAATCCTGTTTCCAATTTTTGTTCTGTATATCTTTTTATCGTTTTCTTCTGTCATTTGTATACATTTTTCAATGTCGGCAATTGTATGTAGTGGAGAAAAGTTATTGTTATTTATTGGTATTGCGAATCTTTTACCAAGTGACAATATCCATTTGTATTCGGCAGGGAAATATATTTCTGTTTTGATAATGAACCATTCGTTATTGAATATAATTCCAAGCTTGTTTTAATTAACTTTTTTTCAAAGTGTTGATTTTCGTCTTCTGTGTTGTAACGATGTTTTTGGTGATCTTTCTTATTCTGTCATTATGTTTGTTAACGAACGATCGATATTCTGTTTCAGACAACATTGTTTCCATCCTCAAACTAATGTGGTATATTTTATTTTTAACGAGCTTAATATTTGTGGTAGTTTGTGATACTTTTAAATTTAAAATTTTCCTGTAGAAATTTTCCTCAATTTTTCCAAGTTGTTTTATTTTGTTGCATTGAAAGAGCTGAGTTACCTTACTTGTCATTCGCTTTTTATGATTCGGCACAATTCATTAGTCCCTGCATTTTAGTAGAAATTTAAGTCTTTCTTTTTGTTGAGCAAGTCTCTTCTTCTCGCTGCACTATTGTTTCATTGTTTTGCAAGTCGCCTCATCGTACGTTAAGGCTATGTGTTGAAAGAAGTTCTTCATTTTATGTTTTTCTGTTGTGAATTTGAGTGAGTTATTTAAATAGATTTATTTCGGCAGGATTTCCGATAGATTGGTAAGTAATGTTAAGCTAATATGACCTAACATTTGTAAATAAAAATTCCTCTTTATTCCGTTCTTCCCGACGTTTCGTCAATGTTTTGTCGACTTCTTCAGGGATACGTCTATTTAAAGAAAACACTACAAATTAATAATTTGTCAATCAAACTACTGCCAGATTATAGCTACTAGTATACTCTAATAACGCTATAAGGCCGTTTGTCTAAAATAATTTTCAGAATATTGAATTCCTTCTCCTGCAATGCCAAATTTGGCGAAAATTGCTCTTGAGCGGATCTAAGTGCGTCCATGGAGGACAACTGGAAATACTTTTGTCAATCAGACTACTGCCAAATTATTGCTACTAGTATACTTTAATAACGCTATAAGGCCGTTTGTCTGAAATAATTTTCAGAATATTGAATTCCTCACCTGCAATGCCGAATTTGGCGAAAATTGTTCTAGAGCGGATCTAAGTGCGTCCATGGAGGACAACTGGAAATACTTTCGTCAATCTGACTACTGCCAGATTTTTGCTACTAGTACTGGCTACTATCGCTATAAGGCCGTTTGTCTGAAATAATTTTCAGAATATTGAATTCTTCACCTGGAATATGAAATTTGGGGAAAAATGCTATAGAGCTGTTCTAAGTGCGTCCATGGAGAAAAACTAGAAATACTTTCGACAATCTGACTACTGCCAAATTTTTGCTACTAGTACGGTAGAAGGCCGTTTGTCTGAAATAATTTTCAGAATATTGAATTCTTCACCTGGAATATGAAATTTCGGAAAAATTGCTTTAAGGCGGATCTATGTAGGTGTCTCCATGGCGGACAACTGAAAATATATTGGTGCGCAGTAGTTTTTACTCAACTTACGATTCACTTGCCGAAAGAAAAAGACTAACAAGACCTTACTATTCAAGAGTTTATTAAGGAGTTATTCGAATCAAGAGAATAGAGGACAATAGAAAAAAGGGAAAAACAGTGTAGTAAATATTAGCATTTCTAAACAGAGTTGTATTAAAATGTACTTCAAAAACTCCAATACTCCTCCTCAACGCCAATATTTATTTCATATAAAAATATATGAAATATATATTTTGCTACGGTGCTTGTGAGGGCTACTGATTGTTGTTTACGACTTTCCCAGGAAATTGCTGCTCCAGCTAAAATAAAAGTGTATCCTGTATACGACTTGCGATCAATAGCATCTCCGCCCCAATCTGCGTCAACATAACATTGAATCGGCTCTCATGTTCTATTATATTTCAATTGCATATTCATCGTGTTGTTAAAATACTTCAGCACTCTTTTCACAGCTGTGAAGTGTTCTAAATGTGGGTCGCTATTCTTCTGAGATAACTTAGACATAGAATGCATTATGTCTGGCCTGGTACATATAGCAATATACATAAGAGATCAAATCAAAGACTGATATTCAAGTTGACTGACCCTCTTGCAATTGTTATCTTCGCACGCAATTTGGAAATTTGGCTCTAAAGGTTTCGCAACTGTTCGGCACTTTTCCATGTCATATCGTTTCAATAATCGTTTTATGATGACTTTTTGACTTGTCGATATCGAACCAGTTGGACCATCTCGTTCTACATCAATATTCAAAAACTGTTCCACTGGACCTTTGTCCAGAACTTGAACTCGTTTTGAAATTTCGTGCTTGATCCATTTCAAATATTTTATGTCGGAACTTCCAATCAACAAATCATCGACATAAACCGCAATTATATTTATTTTGTTTTCAATATTCTTTGTATATTGACATGGTTCGCTTTCGCATGCATAAAATCCAATTTCATTCAAAATAGAATTTAACTTACGGTTCCACTGGTAACCTGACTGCTTAAGACCGTACAAAGCCTTCTTCAATTTTAAAACATGATTTGGTATTCGGCTGTCCAAAAATTTCTCCGGCTGAGAAATATACACATCATCGTCCAATTCGCTGTTAAGGAATGCATTTGAAACATCCATTTGGTGTAAGTACAATTCGTATTCAGCCGCAAGTGCAATTACCATTATTATCGTCTCATACCGTACGACCGGGGAAACAGTTTCACTGTAGTTAACTCCATACACTTGTGTACACCCCTTCGCCACCAACCTGGCTATGAATCTTTCGATGGCGCCAACCTTGTTCCTCTTTAGCGCAAATACCCATTTACAATTAATCGCATTCTGATTTTTAGGTAGCTCAACCACCTCCCAAGTATCATTGTTAAGAAGTGCATGGTATTCGTCCTCCATAGCAGTCCACTGTGCATGCTTACTTGATAGCGCTTCATCAACGGTTTCAGGAACAATAACATTTGCAGGGCACATACAATTTACAGTATTAAATATCTTTTTGGGTCTATCAACAGCACCACTACGCATTATTTTCGGTCTTCCGGGTCCTCTTTTAACTAGCATTTCATTGGAGTCATCATATTCATCCGCAGATTCATGGTCACTTTCATTTTTATTATCGCAGCGACATCCACCAATTCGTTATCATTTTTGTCTTGTCGTTAGATTTCTTTTGGTAGCAACTCAATTTGAACATAATCTTTCTGTTCTGCCTCCACGAAATAAACGTCTCTGCTTACGATGACTTTCTTTGTTGATTTTTCATACAATCGATATGCCTTGGCAGTATCCGAATACCCTACCATAATGTATTCATTGCCTTTTGGTTTAAATTTACCGTGCTGTTTTTTATTCAAGGCAATAGCAACAGAACCAAATGTTCGAAAATGTTTGACCACAGGCTTACGGTTAAACCAAACTTCATATGGTGTAGTTTCCACTAAGGCTTTCGTCGGAGCTCTATTTCGCAAATATGCAGCAGTATTGACTGCCTCTGCCCAAAGATTCTCCGGCAAACTACCACCAACCAACATGCACCTTGCCATCTCCACTAATGTGCGGTTAAACCGTTCCGCAACGCCGTTTTGTTGGGGAGTGTAGGGTACAGTTAATTGTCGCACAATTCCATTTTCCTTCAAAAAATTGTCAAATGCTCTGTTTACGTATTCCGTACCGTTGTCGCTGCGCAATACCTTTATTTTGCCATCAACTTGTCGCTCAACCATAACTTTAAATTCTTTGAATTTGTCCAACACTTCGTCTTTGCCCTTCAGAAAATAGACAAACACATAACGACTCTTATCGTTCATGAACGTCAGCATATATTTTGCACCACCAGTTGACAGTGTACTCATAGGGCCGCAAACGTCGCTGTGTATGATCTGCAGCAACTCATCGGCTCGATTCTCCGAAGTTTTAAATTGTTTGACACAATGTATCTCTTGTTTCAATCGCCACTATAAATTTTTCATAGTGCCTGGGAAGACTCGTCAATAACATAATTGTTAAAAGTTCCTCTTGAATAACTATATTTGTTTCTGCCAATTTTTCGGACGTTGCCACAAATTCATTGATGTGTTGAGCCACATTTCCAGTTTCTTTCATAGACAGATTCAACAGCTTATTGTACAAAGCCACTTTCTGCATTGGACCTTAAGGTTTGTACACACCCTGCAGCTTTTACCACGCGTCCTTCGATGTAGTGGAATTCTTTATGAAATTTAGCTGAGAATGTTTCACGCTGAGCCATATTGTTGCTAACGCTTTCTCATCTTCCATCTCGCAGTATCTTCAGCAGTTTTTTGCTTCTTCAAGTTTTGAATCACCATTAACAATTCTCCATTGTTCGCAAAAAACAAGAACGCTTCTCATCTGGACACTCCAGCTCTCGAAATTTTCATCATCAAGTTATTCAATTTGGCATATGAAGTTCATTTATTTTTTTTGTTTCAAAAAAAAAACTAAACTATAAAAAACTTCTGCGCCCATAACCTGTTGGTTTGAATAATTTTATTGACAGACAAAATATTTTCATGTTGTTCGAAATTACAATTCAAGCCTACTATGATATAAAGTATAAATAGAAAATCAAAGTATATTAAATTATTCATGTTGCAAAGTAGATAGAGTAAAATTCTAACAAAGAATACTGTTTTTGGATTCACCTCCCGATCTTCCGTGACTACGAATGCCGACAGTAAAATTTGGCGTGAATTTCTCCCCCTACCTTGCGATACGGATGCTTCTGAAATGAGAGTTTCGGTGCTGCGCAGGTCTTACGCCGGTGCATGTACGTTAGAGCGCCCATGAAATACCTAGAAAAATGGAAAAATGTTCTTTCCGCTCCCCGCTCATTTTTACTATATTGGGCATCAAAAATAGTATCCGTGCAAAAATTTTTTGATGTTGCGAGGTGGCCGGTAAAGTTTAATAATAAACCTTATTTTAATCTCGATTCCAACACTGATTATTGACAGTGTACTTTAATCCTTTTTCTACTCGTTGAAATCTATTTACTTCCTTTATTACAACCTTGTATGAGTAATTGCATAGATTTCAACGAGTAGGTACTCGCTTTCTTTCTCCATCTTGGCTGTTTTGTACTTACTCGTAAAATTAATCGTTTACGAACTCCCCCTTGATCGCTCACTTTTGCTACATTTTTGTACTATTTACAATGTTAATATTGCTTTCTTATAAACTATCAACATTTTGAATATAATTATATGGAAACCTTTTGCCTTTTTATTTTCATAAATACCCTCGTTCACGGCGAAACAGACATCAAGGAACGATTAACCTTTGGCCGCGAGAAGATTCAAATACAATCCTGAAAAACCTGCACGACGACGATAGAACAACAGAAAAAGATTAGCATTGAACACCGAGCACTGAGGAAAGGAGTATACCAATTAAGCTATTAGTTTAACCTTCTTTTAAGCATGTTAATGTATGTGAAGTGCCCGTTCCCAAATAAAAGTGAAATAAACTAAATTGCGAATAGTAGAGGAGTGAAGTGTTAGAAACCTTATTCGAAACTTTTAGATCAGGAGATTTGGAAAAAAAACAATGAACGCGAAACAAGTAATTAAGTTGGTAAATGTGGAAGTGAGCAGAGCATTAGTTTCTCAGAAATTAGAATTTGACAGAAAAATAACTGCAATTCAGAGCCAATTGGCTTTGCCGAATTCTAAAGAGCAAAAATTCGCGAAGGTCACGATAAATTTACTAGTAAGTTGCAATATTACTCTATTTGCGGTAAAAACTCTTTCGGAATTTTCCGGTCAACCAGGCACCTATGTGTCTTGGCGTGAGGCTGCACATAATGCGTACTAGTTATTAAGAAGATACGATTGCAGTGAACGCCTCTATCAAACAGTGGCCATTCTTAGATATAAGGTGGTGCCACCGATGCATCGATCGGTGGATCCCATTGGCCAAAAATAAAAAAAATCAAAGTCAGAAATTTGTCACCAAGTGTGGCATCACTGTTTCTTAACAAAACAAGGTTTTAAAATTTATAGTTGTTTCTGTTTTATTCCATCTGTACCCTTTAAGAACAGCTTCAAAAGAGAGAGTAAGTTAGCAGCTGGTTTTTGCAGTGTGAAAAAGTGGAAAATTAAGTGCAACTTAAAATTAATTAAAACAAAAGAAAAGAAACTTCTATTGAAATAAATCGAAATGAATATTGAATCAAATGGTATTTACTATATTTTAAAATAATAACAATGTGTTAAGCTTGTAAATTTGTTATAGAATTAATTTTTTTCCAGTGTCATTGTTAGTGTTCGTTTGTCCATATATGTAAATTTTAACTAGAGTTTTAGTTGTGTTCCCCCCTGAAGTCTCCAATGGGATTTTTTTTGGTTTACTAGGTAATATTTCAAGATTCTAAAATTGGTAATATCAGCTGCACATTTTTGCCCGTCTTTGTGTTATACCCTCAGACCCAACCCGCCTCGTTGTTTTTATATCCAAATATGAATTTTTGTGTAGTGTTTGTTAATTAATGTTCGCGTTGCTCTGTTATTGTTATGCATGTAAGGAAATGTGTTTATTTTTTGTTTTTTACCCAATTTTAATTTAATTTTTTCTTAATTTGATCCTTGTTATAAATTGTTTCTGCAATAGGCACAGTTTATAATTGCAAAATTCCGCGCTCACACATTTTTGATATTTGGTGCTCAGAAAGAGGTACAAATGCTGAAAAAGCTATAAAAGTGAAGGATGCCGTGAAAAGCTATATTAAAAATGAGGGCTACACATTTGAAGAAAGTCAATTAGAAACATGCTTAAATTATAATTGCAAAAATTTTTTAGAATTTTGGCAAAAATGCAATCGTATGAAAACAAGAGTTGAAAACAAATATTCTCATTGGCTTGCCCAAGTGGAGTCGATTTTATTAAACTTACAAACATCTGACATGAATAAAGATCGAGGACGTCCTAGATTAAGTTACGGAGAGTGTTCAAACAGGACAAAGCGACGACGAATAGCAGAAATAGAAGAAATTGATGTCTCCGCCGCTGATGATTTGCGATTTGCTACCTTACAAAGAAACCCAACAATTTTACAAGCAAATGTTGGTGAAGTTATATCGCTTATAACTGAAGCAGGTTTAACAAAACATCAATATTTGACAATAAGAAGCTTTATAAACAGTAAATTTGATAATCATTTTTTACCTTGCTACGATAACATTTTGAAAGAAAAAAAGAAAAGTTACCCAGACAAAATAACTGTCAGCGAATCTCACGTTGAAGTTGAACTTCAAAGTCTTTGGATGAGTCCGTAAACAGCCTTACATTAATAGGAAAATGGGGCTTTGATGGCAGTTCGGGACACAGCGAGTACAAACAGAAAGTTGAAAATAAAAGTTTGGATGATAGTAACTTATTTGTAACATCATATGTCCCGCTCCGACTAGTAACAAAACCAGATGAGGCTTAAATCGCCAAAATAAAAAATCCTCGACCATCGTCAACCCGCTGCTGCCGTCCTATCAGGCTCCAATTTAAAAAAGAGACAGTTCAATTGTCCATCGACGAAGAGTCATATTACAAGAAGAAAATTGAACAGTTAACTCCTACAAAATTCAAAAATGCTAAGAAAACGATAAATATTGACCATATTCTGCAACTTACAATGGTGGATGGTAAAGTGTGTAATGCCTTAACTCAAACTTCATCCGCAAAGTGTTATATATGTAATGCAAAACCCACCGAAATGAACAATATTGAAAAAAGTCTGCAGAAAGAAGTTAAAATAGATCACTATGAATTTGGATTGTCACCTTTGCACGCTTATATTAGATTTTTTGAGTACTTTCTTCATATATCGTATAGGCTTGACCAAAAACAATGGCAAATTAAGTCTGTAGAAGGAAAAGCAGAAATGCTCAAAAGAAAACAGAATATTCAATTACAATTCCGAGAAAAAATGGGACTAATAGTCGACAAGCCAAAAACTGGAGGGAGTGGGTTTTCCAATGATGGAAATACGGCACGAGAATTCTTTAACAATGCTGGTTTATCTGCAGAAATAACAGGCATTGATAAAATAGTAATTGAGAGATGTGCAACATTGTTGCAAGCTTTGTCTTCAGGGTATACTATTAATGTCGACAAATTTAGGAAATATGCACTGGACACTGCTAAGGAGCTGACAAATAAATATTCCTGGTACTATCTTCCCCCCTCAGTCCACAAAATTTTAATTCATGCTTCAGATGTTATTGAATATGCACTGGTATCGATTGGAGAGCTGAAGGAGCTACAGAGTCCAGAAACAAAGATATAAAGAAATTTCGACTCCAGCACACGCGTAAAATTTCACGCATTTCAACAATAACTGATTTGTTTAACCGTTTACTTTTAACTTCGGATCCTTTTATAACGGGACAACGAAAGTTACCATGCAAGGACAAATCAATTTTATTAAAATCTGGGGTGTTGTTACTAAAAACAGACTAAATATCAACAATTTTAAAACTGCTATAAAAAATGAATACGCAATGTTTTTTAATTCTTATTTTTATTATTTCAAAGAGTATTTATCGTTATACTTTTAGGCAACCCTCCTTACCCTTTTATAATTTTGTATTACATTTTGTTTTATATGAAATTTATCACTATTTTTAATTTTTAAACTAATCTTGTAAACAAGTTGTTAACATAAGAATTAAAAACAAGTTTCATAAATTTTCTCAAGTTTTTGCTGACGTGGGGTAAATGTGGGTGCCTGGATACGGTAGGAGGGGGGGTTATGAGTCATCAACCACTCCCATTTTATCAGTAAATAGTTCTGACATATTTATAAAGCCGTGACCAAAGTTTCACGCTGATACCTACAGTGGAAGTAGTTTTGGCCGCTAACTCCATACAGTTCCGACCACTGTGCGATGTGTCTTTCAACACGGTGCTGAACTTTAGTACAATCATTGCCCAACTCGACTTAACTTAAGTGGACAAACGTCCGATAAACCTCGCCGAACAGGAACTGTCCACTCTTAGCTTTGACACAGGAAGTAGACACTAATATCGAGTCTAATGAAACATCTTTTAACAAAAAGGCAAATGCAGCCCACAATTCCTCTAACCCTGAGCACAATATTGGAAATAAGAACCCACCTTATTCCGTTAACAGACAGAAGCAGGTTGGCCACTCACAGAATAACTCGGTTTATCAGAAGCCACACGCCAGCGCTAACTACTCAGGCCGAAGACGCGTAGAGCCTATGAAGGTTGATCCTGCCCTGTCTCAATTCAAGCATTCAACACACAGTGCTATTTATGACCATAATTTAAGACCGCAAGGACATCTGCAGAAGTAAATAATTAACGCGTAAATAATTTTAACAATTAACGTGTCTTACCTGTTAAAACCAAAATATGATGCAGAAGCGAAGCAGACCTTGAATGAAATGGAACGTCATGAGCTTAATTTTTTAGGGCAAAGCCCCTCCTGTCTTGGATTTTAAGGTCAATAGGAGGTCAAACTCCTTGTCGACTAGGGTGCGTCGAAGAGCTATATCAAACCCCTAACCGAGCCAAAGTGCGCAGTTCAGATTTTTGGTGATGTTGCAGATTTTTTCATTTTACCCTAATAAACGTCATTTGATAATCTTGTGATGTCGTTGATAGTTATTTGATATTGGACATTGACATTGGAAAGAGATGTTTCGTCAACGTGGGCGATGTGATCATATTCTCGAAAGATTAGCGACTACAAGTGCGGGATGTAGAAGTTATTTTAGCGAGGAACATTACGCTACTAATAAACGGAAATTATTGGCCTTTGTCTGGACATTTAATACGCGTAGAAATTATATGTATGTCGTATCAGATCTAAATGTATTCACATACCATCAACCGTCATCAACTTTTGCCGATTCGGAAAGAAATCCGAAATCAAAAATTAAAAGATGGAAAGCTTTTATAAACGAATACAATGCAAAACTGAACACAATGGGGCACACCGAGCGGCCCAAGAGAACATGAAACAGTTACTGGATGACAATTTTTTTCTTAAATGGGAATGAAAGCTAATCAACTTGTAGCAAATTGTCGATTATGCTCTCAGGCGAAGTATGAACGCCAATGCTCAGACATATTCTCCACCGGGTCAAAGTACTTTCTGACTTACATTGACAAATTTTCAAAGTTTGCAGATAGTACAGTCACTAAAATCCAGGGCGATAGTGGATGTTAAACCACAACTCCTACAGTTACGCAACATGTTTTCCGGCACAAGGACTATTTATTGTGATAATGAAAAATCACTTAACTCGCACACCATTAAGTCTACACAAAAAAATCATTTTGAGCGGTAGAGCGATTCCAAAACACACTGATACAAATATTGCGATGCCTTAAACTTAATATAAAATCTGGACATGTCGAAGAAATACTCCTTTTGGCTACTATCAAATACAATAAATCAATCCATACAGTGACTGGGATGAAGCCCATTAGCGTCGTCCATTCAACGCAGGACAAATAGTCTCGCTCTTAAAGATTGCGCAAGATAGAGAGTTAATAACACATAATAAGGATAGACGGGATAGGAAGTTTTCTGTAGGAGAAAAGGTCCCCGTGAAAAATAATAGAAAACTAGGTAATAAACAAACACCACTTTATAGGGAAGAAAAAGTCGAGAAAGATCTAAGCCAAACGAAGGGGGGAGGGTCCATAAGGACATTCTTCGTTGAGAATTCTTGCACTAATGTCTTATGTTGGTCACGAAATAAAGGGAACATCATTTACGTTTTTAGGATCGCCTTAAAATTGGTTATAGCCATATTAGTATCGGCATTAACCGGAAGGTTAAAAGACTAATCCAATTCGAGATACATTCCTGCAGCTGGTGATGGCCTTCGGACATATCAAACACGTTACCAACATAATTCTATACGAATTACTAAAAGACGAGACCACTGGCACTACAAACCACTTTCCACAGGGACGGTCTCGAAATATATCAGGGGACCCCTGATCACGATGACTTTGATAAACCAACGGACACAACGCAACGACTAATTGACACACAGAACAGATAGTTTTCTATCAACACGGAAGTGCAAAAAGAGATCAATAGCCTTACCACCACAGTAAACAAGATCTTGTGAAGAAAAACAATAAGAAATAGCTAGGAAAAGGGCAATAATAGAGAATTGGAAAATTTAGTAACTTACATCGCATTCGCAAAATCCGTCGGTCACTAGGGATAAGCTGCATGTTCGTCTACCGATGCATATAACTGTTTGAGGACACTGGAAATGTAAAAGACCGCCACCGGTCGTTTAATTTTTTCTTAATTTGATCCTTGTTATAAATTGTTTCTGCAATAGGCACAGTTTATAATTGCAAAATTCCGCGCTCACACATTTTTGATATTTGGTGCTCAGAAAGAGGTACAAATGCTGAAAAAGCTATAAAAGTGAAGGATGCCGTGAAAAGCTATATTAAAAATGAGGGCTACACATTTGAAGAAAGTCAATTAGAAACATGCTTAAATTATAATTGCAAAAATTTTTTAGAATTTTGGCAAAAATGCAATCGTATGAAAACAAGAGTTGAAAACAAATATTCTCATTGGCTTGCCCAAGTGGAGTCGATTTTATTAAACTTACAAACATCTGACATGAATAAAGATCGAGGACGTCCTAGATTAAGTTACGGAGAGGGTTCAAACAGGACAAAGCGACGACGAATAGCAGAAATAGAAGAAATTGATGTCTCCGCCGCTGATGATTTGCGATTTGCTACCTTACAAAGAAACCCAACGATTTTGCAAGCAAATGTTGGTGAAGTAATATCGCTTATAACTGAAGCAGGTTTAACAAAACATCAATATTTGACAATAAGAAGCTTTATAAACAGTAAATTTGATAATCATTTTTTACCTTGCTACGATAACATTTTGAAAGAAAAAAAGAAAAGTTACCCAGACAAAATAACTGTCAGCGAATCTCACGTTGAAGTTGAACTTCAAAGTCTATTAGACCACACCGCTACTCGGATATTAGAACTACAGAGCGATGTTATTAATGAAGTTTTGGATGAGTCCGTAAACTGCCTTACATTAATAGGAAAATGGGGCTTTGATGGCAGTTCGGGACACAGCGAGTACAAACAGAAAGTTGAAAATAAAAGTTTGGATGATAGTAACTTATTTGTAACATCATATGTCCCGCTCCGACTAGTAACAAAACCAGATGAGGCTTAAATCGCCAAAATAATTTGGAAAAATCCTCGACCATCGTCAACCCGCTACTGCCGTCCTATCAGGCTCCAATTTAAAAAAGAGACAGTTCAATTGTCCATCGACGAAGAGTCATATTACAAGAAGAAAATTGAACAGTTAACTCCTACAAAATTAAAAATGCTAAGAAAACGATAAATATTGACCATATTCTGCAACTTACAATGGTGGATGGTAAAGTGTGTAATGCCTTAACCCAAACTTCATCCGCAAAGTGTTATATATGTAATGCAAAACCCACCGAAATGAACAATATTGAAAAAAGTCTGCAGAAAGAAGTTAAAATAGATCACTATGAATTTGGATTGTCACCTTTGCACGCTTATATTAGATTTTTTGAGTACTTTCTTCATATATCGTATAGGCTTGATCAAAAACAATGGCAAATTAAGTCTGTAGAAGGAAAAGCAGAAATGCTCAAGAGAAAACAGAATATTCAATTACAATTCCGAGAAAAAATGGGACTAATAGTCGACAAGCCAAAAACTGGAGGGAGTGGGTCTTCCAATGATGGTTTATCTGCAGAAATAACAGGCATTGATAAAATAGTAATTGAGAGATGTGCAACATTGTTGCAAGCTTTGTCTTCAGGGTATACTATTAATGTCGACAAATTTAGGAAATATGCACTGGACACTGCTAAGGAGCTGACAAATAAATATTCCTGGTACTATCTTCCCCCCTCAGTCCACAAAATTTTAATTCATGCTTCAGATGTTATTGAATATGCACTGGTATCGATTGGAGAGCTCTCTGAAGAAGCTGCAGAGTCCAGAAACAAAGATATAAAGAAATTTCGACTCCAGCACACGATTTGTTTAACCGTTTACTTTTAACTTCGGATCCTTTTATAACGGGACAACGAAAGTTACCATGCAAGGACAAATCAATTTTATTAAAATCTGTTTTTGAATTGCTAGATTAATTTGAAGTCGATTTTCGTTTAAGGGGTGTTGTTACTAAAAAACAGACTAAATATCAACAATTTTAAAACTGCTATAAAAAAATGAATACGCAATGTTTTTTAATTCTTATTTTTATTATTTCAAAGAGTATTTATCGTTATACTTTTAGGCAACCCTCCTTACCCTTTTATAATTTTGTATTACATTTTGTTTTATATGAAATTTATCACTATTTTTAATTTTTAAACTAATCTTGTAAACAAGTTGTTAACATAAGAATTAAAAACAAGTTTCGTAAATTTTCTCAAGTTTTTGCTGACGTGGGGTAAATGTGGATGCCTGGGTACGGTAGGAGGGGGGTTATGAGTCATCAACCACTCCCATTTTATCAGTAAATAGTTCTGACATATTTATAAAGCCGTGACCAAAGTTTCACGCTGATACCTACAGTGGAAGTAGTTTTGGCCGCTAACTCCATACAGTTCCGACCACTGTGCGATGTGTCTTTCAACACGGTGCTGAACTTTAGTACAATCATTGCCCAACTCGACTTAACTTAAGTGGACAAACGTCCGATAAACCTCACCGAACAGGAACTGTCCACTCTTAGCTTTGACACAGGAAGTAGACACTAATAACGAGTCTAATGAAACATCTTTTAACAAAAAGGCAAATGCAGCCCACAATTCCTCTAACCCTGAGCACAATATTGGAAATAAGAACCCACCTTATTCCGTTAACAGACAGAAGCAGGTTGGCCACTCACAGAATAACTCGGTTTATCAGAAGCCACACGCCAGCGCTAACTACTCAGGCCGAAGACGCGTAGAGCCTATGAAGGTTGATCCTGCCCTGTCTCAATTCAAGCATTCAACACACAGTGCTATTTATGACCATAATTTAAGACCGCAAGGACATCTGCAGAAGTAAATAATCAACGCGTAAATAATCTTAACGATTAACGTGTCTTACCTGTTAAAACCAACATATGATGCAGAAGCGAAGCAGACCTTGAATGAAATGGAACGTCATGAGCTTAATTTTTTAGGGCAAAGCCCCTCCTGTCTTGGATTTTAAGGTCAATAGGAGGTCAATGTTGCAGATTTTTTCATTTGATGTTGCAGATTTTTTCATTTTACCCTAAATAACGTCATTTGATAATCTTGTGATGTCATTGATAGTTATTTGATATTGGACATTGACATTGGAAAGAGATGTTTCGTCAACGTGGGCGATGTGATCATAATCTCGAAAGATTAGCGACTACACGTGCGGGATGTAGAAGTTATTTTAGCGAGGAACATTACGCTACTAATAAACGGAAATTATTGGCCTTTGTCTGGACATTTAATACGCGTAGAAATTATATGTATGTCGTATCAGATCTAAATGTATTCACATACCATCAACCGTCATCAACTTTTGCCGATTTGGAAAGAAATCCGAAATCAAAAATTAAAAGATGGAAAGCTTTTATAAACGAATACAATGCAAAACTGAACACAATGGGGCACACCGAGCGGCCCAACAAGAACATGAAACAGTTACTGGATGACAATTTTTTTCTTAAATGGGAATGAAAGCTAATCAACTTGTAGCAAATTGTCGATTATGCTCTCAGGCGAAGTATTAACGCCAATGCTCAGACATATTCTCCACCGGGTCAAAGTACTTTCTGACTTACATCGACAACCTTTCAAAGTTTGCGATAGTACAGTCACTAAAATCCAGGGCGATAGTGGATGTTAAACCACAACTCCTACAGTTACGCAACATGTTTTCCGGCACAAGGACTATTTATTGTGATAATGAAAAATCACTTAACTCGCACACCATTAAGTCTACACAAAAAAATCATTTTGAGCGGTAGAGCGATTCCAAAACACATTGATACAAATATTGCGATGCCTTAAACTTAATAAAAAATCTGGACATGTCGAAGAAATATTCCTTTTAGCTACTATCGAATACAATAAATCAATCCATACAGTGACTGGGATGAAGCCCATTAGCGTCGTCCATTCAACGCAGGACAAATAGTCTCGCTCTTAAAGATTGCGCAAGATAGAGAGTTAATAACACATAATAAGGATAGACGGGATAGGAAGTTTTCTGTAGGAGAAAAGGTCCCCGTGAAAAATAATAGAAAACTAGGTAATAAACAAACACCACTTTATAGGGAAGAAAAAGTCGAGAAAGATCTAAGCCAAACGAAGGGGGGAGGGTCCATAAGGACATTCTTCGTTGAGAATTCTTGCACTAATGTCTTATGTTGGTCACGAAATAAAGGGAACATCATTTACGTTTTTAGGATCGCCTTAAAATTGGTTATAGCCATATTAGTATCGGCATTAACCGGAAGGTTAAAAGACTAATCCAATTCGAGATACATTCCTGCAGCTGGTGATGGCCTTCGGACATATCAAACACGTTACCAACATAATTCTATACGAATTACTAAAAGACGAGACCACTGGCACTACAAACCACTTTCCACAGGGACGGTCTCGAAATATATCAGGGGACCCCTGATCACGATGACTTTGATAAACCAACGGACACAACGCAACGACTAATTGACACACAGAACAGATAGTTTTCTATCAACACGGAAGTGCAAAAAGAGATCAATAGCCTTACCACCACAGTAAACAAGATCTTGTGAAGAAAAACAATAAGAAATAGCTAGGAAAAGGGCAATAATAGAGAATTGGAAAATTTAGTAACTTACATCGCATTCGCAAAATCCGTCGGTCACTAGGGATAAGCTGCATGTTCGTCTACCGATGCATATAACTGTTTGAGGACACTGGAAATGTAAAAGACCGCCACCGGTCGTTTAATTTTTTCTTAATTTGATCCTTGTTATAAATTGTTTCTGCAATAGGCACAGTTTATAATTGCAAAATTCCGCGCTCACACATTTTTGATATTTGGTGCTCAGAAAGAGGTACAAATGCTGAAAAAGCTATAAAAGTGAAGGATGCCGTGAAAAGCTATATTAAAAATGAGGGTTACACATTTGAAGAAAGTCAATTAGAAACATGCTTAAATTATAATTGCAAAAATTTTTTAGAATTTTGGCAAAAATGCAATCGTATGAAAACAAGAGTTGAAAACAAATATTCTCATTGGCTTGCCCAAGTGGAGTCGATTTTATTAAACTTACAAACATCTGACATGAATAAAGATCGAGGACGTCCTAGATTAAGTTACGGAGAGGGTTCAAACAGGACAAAGCGACGACGAATAGCAGAAATAGAAGAAATTGATGTCTCCGCCGCTGATGATTTGCGATTTGCTACCTTACAAAGAAACCCAACGATTTTGCAAGCAAATGTTGGTGAAGTAATATCGCTTATAACTGAAGCAGGTTTAACAAAACATCAATATTTGACAATAAGAAGCTTTATAAACAGTAAATTTGATAATCATTTTTTACCTTGCTACGATAACATTTTGAAAGAAAAAAAGAAAAGTTACCCAGACAAAATAACTGTCAGCGAATCTCACGTTGAAGTTGAACTTCAAAGTCTATTAGACCACACCGCTACTCGGATATTAGAACTACAGAGCGATGTTATTAATGAAGTTTTGGATGAGTCCGTAAACTGCCTTACATTAATAGGAAAATGGGGCTTTGATGGCAGTTCGGGACACAGCGAGTACAAACAGAAAGTTGAAAATAAAAGTTTGGATGATAGTAACTTATTTGTAACATCATATGTCCCGCTCCGACTAGTAACAAAACCAGATGAGGCTTAAATCGCCAAAATAATTTGGAAAAATCCTCGACCATCGTCAACCCGCTGCTGCCGTCCTATCAGGCTCCAATTTAAAAAAGAGACAGTTCAATTGTCCATCGACGAAGAGTCATATTACAAGAAGAAAATTGAACAGTTAACTCCTACAAAATTAAAAATGGTAAGAAAACGATAAATATTGACCATATTCTGCAACTTACAATGGTGGATGGTAAAGTGTGTAATGCCTTAACCCAAACTTCATCCGCAAAGTGTTATATATGTAATGCAAAACCCACCGAAATGAACAATATTGAAAAAAGTCTGCAGAAAGAAGTTAAAATAGATCACTATGAATTTGGATTGTCACCTTTGCACGCTTATATTAGATTTTTTGAGTACTTTCTTCATATATCGTATAGGCTTGACCAAAAACAATGGCAAATTAAGTCTGTAGAAGGAAAAGCAGAAATGCTCAAGAGAAAACAGAATATTCAATTACAATTCCGAGAAAAAATGGGACTAATAGTCGACAAGCCAAAAACTGGAGGGAGTGGGTCTTCCAATGATGGAAATACGGCACGAGAATTCTTTAACAATGCTGGTTTATCTGCAGAAATAACAGGCATTGATAAAATAGTAATTGAGAGATGTGCAACATTGTTGCAAGCTTTGTCTTCAGGGTATACTATTAATGTCGACAAATTTAGGAAATATGCACTGGACACTGCTAAGGAGCTGACAAATAAATATTCCTGGTACTATCTTCCCCCTCAGTCCACAAAATTTTAATTCATGCTTCAGATGTTATTGAATATGCACTGGTATCGATTGGAGAGCTCTCTGAAGAAGCTGCAGAGTCCAGAAACAAAGATATAAAGAAATTTCGACTCCAGCACACGCGTAAAATTTCACGCATTTCAACAAATACTGATTTGTTTAACCGTTTACTTTTAACTTCGGATCCTTTTATAACGGGACAACGAAAGTTACCATGCAAGGACAAATCAATTTTATTAAAATCTGTTTTTGAATTGCTAGATTAATTTGAAGTCGATTTTCGTTTAAGGGGTGTTGTTACTAAAAAACAGACTAAATATCAACAATTTTAAAACTGCTATAAAAAAATGAATACGCAATGTTTTTTAATTCTTATTTTTATTATTTCAAAGAGTATTTATCGTTATACTTTTAGGCAACCCTCCTTACCCTTTTATAATTTTGTATTACATTTTGTTTTATATGAAATTTATCACTATTTTTAATTTTTAAACTAATCTTGTAAACAAGTTGTTAACATAAGAATTAAAAACAAGTTTCGTAAATTTTCTCAAGTTTTTGCTGACGTGGGGTAAATGTGGATGCCTGGGTACGGTAGGAGGGGGGTTATGAGTCATCAACCACTCCCATTTTATCAGTAAATAGTTCTGACATATTTATAAAGCCGTGACCAAAGTTTCACGCTGATACCTACAGTGGAAGTAGTTTTGGCCGCTAACTCCATACAGTTCCGACCACTGTGCGATGTGTCTTTCAACACGGTGCTGAACTTTAGTACAATCATTGCCCAACTCGACTTAACTTAAGTGGACAAACGTCCGATAAACCTCACCGAACAGGAACTGTCCACTCTTAGCTTTGACACAGGAAGTAGACACTAATAACGAGTCTAATGAAACATCTTTTAACAAAAAGGCAAATGCAGCCCACAATTCCTCTAACCCTGAGCACAATATTGGAAATAAGAACCCTCCTTATTCCGTTAACAGACAGAAGCAGGTTGGCCACTCACAGAATAACTCGGTTTATCAGAAGCCACACGCCAGCGCTAACTACTCAGGCCGAAGACGCGTAGAGCCTATGAAGGTTGATCCTGCCCTGTCTCAATTCAAGCATTCAACACACAGTGCTATTTATGACCATAATTTAAGACCGCAAGGACATCTGCAGAAGTAAATAATCAACGCGTAAATAATCTTAACGATTAACGTGTCTTACCTGTTAAAACCAACATATGATGCAGAAGCGAAGCAGACCTTGAATGAAATGGAACGTCATGAGCTTAATTTTTTAGGGCAAAGCCCCTCCTGTCTTGGATTTTAAGGTCAATAGGAGGTCAATGTTGCAGATTTTTTCATTTGATGTTGCAGATTTTTTCATTTTACCCTAAATAACGTCATTTGATAATCTTGTGATGTCATTGATAGTTATTTGATATTGGACATTGACATTGGAAAGAGATGTTTCGTCAACGTGGGCGATGTGATCATAATCTCTAAAGATTAGCGACTACACGTGCGGGATGTAGAAGTTATTTTAGCGAGGAACATTACGCTACTAATAAACGGAAATTATTGGCCTTTGTCTGGACATTTAATACGCGTAGAAATTATATGTATGTCGTATCAGATCTAAATGTATTCACATACCATCAACCGTCATCAACTTTTGCCGATTTGGAAAGAAATCCGAAATCAAAAATTAAAAGATGGAAAGCTTTTATAAACGAATACAATGCAAAACTGAACACAATGGGGCACACCGAGCGGCCCAACAAGAACATGAAACAGTTACTGGATGACAATTTTTTTCTTAAATGGGAATGAAAGCTAATCAACTTGTAGCAAATTGTCGATTATGCTCTCAGGCGAAGTATTAACGCCAATGCTCAGACATATTCTCCACCGGGTCAAAGTACTTTCTGACTTACATCGACAACCTTTCAAAGTTTGCGATAGTACAGTCACTAAAATCCAGGGCGATAGTGGATGTTAAACCACAACTCCTACAGTTACGCAACATGTTTTCCGGCACAAGGACTATTTATTGTGATAATGAAAAATCACTTAACTCGCACACCATTAAGTCTACACAAAAAAATCATTTTGAGCGGTAGAGCGATTCCAAAACACATTGATACAAATATTGCGATGCCTTAAACTTAATAAAAAATCTGGACATGTCGAAGAAATATTCCTTTTAGCTACTATCGAATACAATAAATCAATCCATACAGTGACTGGGATGAAGCCCATTAGCGTCGTCCATTCAACGCAGGACAAATAGTCTCGCTCTTAAAGATTGCGCAAGATAGAGAGTTAATAACACATAATAAGGATAGACGGGATAGGAAGTTTTCTGTAGGAGAAAAGTTCCCCGTGAAAAATAATAGAAAACTAGGTAATAAACAAACACCACTTTATAGGGAAGAAAAAGTCGAGAAAGATCTAAGCCAAACGAAGGGGGGAGGGTCCATAAGGACATTCTTCGTTGAGAATTCTTGCACTAATGTCTTATGTTGGTCACGAAATAAAGGGAACATCATTTACGTTTTTAGGATCGCCTTAAAATTGGTTATAGCCATATTAGTATCGGCATTAACCGGAAGGTTAAAAGACTACTCCAATTCGAGATACATTCCTGCAGCTGGTGATGGCCTTCGGACATATCAAACACGTTACCAACATAATTCTATACGAATTACTAAAAGACGAGACCACTGGCGCTACAAACCACTTTCCACAGGGACGGTCTCGAAATATATCAGGGGACCCCTGATCACGATGACTTTGATAAACCAACGGACACAACGCAACGACTAATTGACACACAGAACAGATAGTTTTCTATCAACACGGAAGTGCAAAAAGAGATCAATAGCCTTACCACCACAGTAAACAAGATCTTGTGAAGAAAAACAATAAGAAATAGCTAGGAAAAGGGCAATAATAGAGAATTGGAAAATTTAGTAACTTACATCGCAATCGCAAAATCCGTCGGTCACTAGGGATAAGCTGCATGTTCGTCTACCGATGCATATAACTGTTTGAGGACACTGGAAATGTAAAAGACCGCCACCGGTCGTGCCGCCCACGCTCTGTTCGTACACCGCATGTCATCAAAGCCGTTAAATCAAGAATTCACAGAAATCCGCTCCGAAAACAGAAAATCATGGCCCGTGAGATGAATATCACGCAAAAGTCCATGAGTCGAATCATTAAAAAAAGATATGGGACTTGGGGCTTTCAAACGACATACCGGACATTTATTGACTGCAGCTTTAAAAAAAATAGGATTAAAAAATGCAAACGTCTTTTGGTAAAGCTCGCTAATAACTTGCACAGAAAAATTTTGTTCACCGATGAAAAATTTTTTACCGTTCAGGAAAAATTTAACAAGCAAAATGATAGAGTGTATACGCGGTCATCTAAGGAAGCATCTGAACTGATCCCAAGGGTGGAAAAGGGTCATCACCCAGCTTCAGTGATGGTTTGGTGGGGTGTCTCTTACGATGGGGTCACTGACCTGCATTTCTGCGAACAAGGAGGTAAAACATCGGCCAAAGTTTACCAAAAACCCGTTTTGAAAGCTGTTGTGAAGCCTCTTAACAATTCCCTGTTTTCCAGCTTTCAAGCAGGATTTTGCCCCGGCCCATAACGCTAAAACATCCCAGGCCTGGCTTCGAAACAATTTGCCAGCGTTAATTTCCTCTGAAGAATGGCCCTCAGGCAGTCGAGAATTGAACCCATTGGATTACAAATTGTGGACGGTTTTAGAGGACAAGGTTTGTCACAAAAGATACCCCAACATTGGATCTCTTAAGACTACTTTGGTTCGAGCTGTGTCCAATTTTCCAATGGACGAGGTTCGTGCAGCTATTGACGATTGGCCAGTGCGACTTAAAGCGTGTGTAAAGGCAAAAGGCGGACATTTCGAATAAGTAGATTCTTTTTACATCAATAAATATATTAAAAAATATTTGGTCCAAAAACATTCAGTACTTTTTATTTTACAGCATAAAACGTGTGTAACAGTATTTATGTCCCTACTAATTAAACGCTGATTACCAAAACGTTATCGGTTTTTATGTAACATTCGCGGTTTTCTTTTAAATGCCTGAATAACCACGATGATCTGCTCTTATAACAGTTTGCTGACATCATCATCATACACACTAAAAAATGAAAATCAAAAAGAATCGGACAAAATCGGTTAAGATTCTGTTTCTGCTACTGACAAAAGTGCAACTAATTTATTGTGCAAAAAATTTTACCGAATGGACGAAAGTCCAAAATAATTTATTGTGATAAAAAATGTCACCGAATTTTTTTATGTTTTGTGCTTTCTGGAGTCAAAAAATCAAAGAGAATCGGGGAATATTTCGTTTTTTCTAATAGACGAAAGTCCAAAATAATTTATTGTGAAAAAAATGTCACCGAATTTATTTATGTTTTTGCTTTTTGGTTTCAAAAATTGAGAATTGTTTCTAAAAAAATAAAATTAAAAAGAATCGGACAGAATCGGCTATGATTTAGTTGATTTCTAATACGAAAGTCCAAACTAATTTTTTGTGCGAAGAAGTGTCACCGAATTGTATGATGTTTTTTTTTATTCTACCATCAAAAATTTTAAATTTTTCCCATATACTAGGGCGACCACAAAACTAACTGGCCTGGCACATTTTCTGATTTACTAGCAACTTTTTTTTTTGTTTTTTAAAAGCAATCTTTTATAAGCCATCTGTCAAAATGTCCGAAATATTTAATGATTATTTTCTTTGTTACAGGTGATTGAAGTAAACAAGTTTTATAATTTTTGAAAAATGGAAAATAAAGAGTTTCGTGCGGTAATTAAACACTTTTATATGAAAGGTTATACGCCACAATTAATCAAAGATGAATTGGATTCTGTTCATGGTGATAATGCACCATCATACTCCACCGTGAAATCCTGGGTTCAACAGTTTAAAATGGGTCGTTCAAGTACGGAAGATGAACAACGCTCTGGAAGACCGAAAACTGCTACTACTATTGAAAACATTAGAAAAATATTTAATGAAGATACTAAAGATAGACGAATAAAGCTCAGAGAACTTGCTGATATTGTTAAAATACACGAAAAACAAGTTTGGAGTATTTTACATGATGAACTCCACGTGAAAAAGCTATCCGCAAGATATGTGCCGCGTTTGTTGACTTTGCCCCAAAAAATCGTCCGTTGGACCAATTCCGAGGAGCTTTTAGCGATTTATCAGCGTAATCCAATAGAGATCTTAAACCGATTCATAACTGTTGATGAAACATGGATCCATCACTACATCCCAGAATGCAAAGAACAGTCAAAACAATAGAAGCTGGTAAAAGTGGTCCCAAGAAGGCAAAAACTGTTAAGTCAGCAGGAAAAGTAATGGCCACAGTATTTTGGGATGCAAGGGGTATAATATTTGTTGATTATCTTGAGAAAGGAAAAACTATAAATAGTGAATATTATTGTGCATTATTGGATCGGTTGAGTGAAGAAATCAAGATAAAACGACCGCATTTAGAAAAAAAAAGTTTTTTTCCATCAAGATAATACTCCTTCACACAATGCATTTTTAACTCAACAAAAACTGGCCGAATTACGATTTGAAATTGCTCCGCATCCACCATATAGTCCAGATTTAGCTCCTTCTGATAATTTCTTGTTTCCAAATTTAAAAAAAATTTCTCGGTGGCAAAAAATGTTCGTCCAATAGCGAGGTTATTGCTAAAACTGAGGCATATTTTGAAGGTCTTGAAAATCTTATTTTTCGGATGGAATTAAAAAACTTGAAAAACGTTTGATGAAGTGTATTGAGTTGGAAGGAGATTATGTTGAAAAATAAATAATAATAATTCCAAAAAAACGGTTCTTTTTATGTTAGGCCAGTTACTTTTGCGGTCGCCCTCGTATACCTAAAAATAATTAAGTATTAAAAAAATAATTAAAAATAATATAAGTTTAAAAAAAAAAAAAAAATGCTACTTTTGCTCCACTCCGTAAATATTCATAAATAATAAGCCCATTCGATTCCCTTAAAAAATGCGTCTTTGACAAATATTTTTGTTCAACCAGTCAGGAACGAAACTACAATATTAATTAATTCTGGATAAATATCGCTCACTTTGAATGGCTCTTGAGTCCAAAAAACTATTTCTATGAAAAAATATTTGCGGATTTTTCTTATTTGGACTATCCTACCTATCTTTTAAACGATACCAAAAAAATTAAATTCGATACAGGTCAGTTTTCTGTTTTGTCAATGAAACGGAGCTCCGTATTGATCATCTATCTTGAATGCAGACAATTATCGGACTGGATATATCTCTGTTTCTCAATTAGACTTGGATGTATCCCAAACCATTAATACATTTATTGGACTAATTAAAAATGACATTGTTGGCGTAGAAAGAATGTGTTGTGAACATAAGAGTGTTTTGGCGAGCAGACAAATATAATTTAAAACTGAAATAATTATTTTTTAGTTGAAAAATTTTGTTCACATTTTTAAAAAGATTTAAGTCAAACTAATGTACATATAATACTGTTATATATTTTTAGATTGTGGTTTCTCCAATGAGGAAATAAGGATTGTCGGCGGTAGACCGACAGGAATTAACCAATATCCGTGGATGGCTCGAATAGTGTATGATGGAAAGTTTCATTGCGGTGGATCACTTTTGACAAAAGATTATGTACTAACTGCAGCACACTGCGTTAAAAAACTCCGCAGATCAAAAATTAGAATAATATTTGGTGATCATGACCAAAAGATAACCTCGGAATCAAATGCTATTCAGAGAGCAGTTACTAGTATAGTAAAACATAGACATTTTGACCCTGAAACCTATAATTATGACATTGCATTACTAAAGTTGCGTAAACCAGTTGTGTTTTCAAAAATAATAAAACCTGTTTGCCTACCCCGCCTTAATTACGATCCTTCAGGTAAATGCACAAATGGTAAACGTTTCCTCACCGTCCATATTTTTTATATTTTATCGAAAATACTCTATTACGCAAACAGCTGATTAATATTTGTACACCCTCCACCAAAGAATGAAAAGAATACTAAATTATATATTCCATTTACAACATCTTGACATATTCATCAGAGTTCTTTTAAATTAATAGAACACGGAGAAAACAAATTTTTAAAATATGTTTTCCTCCAGGAAAAATGGCAATGTTTGGGTCACATCAAACATAAACATGTTTGTGGCAATGTTCCCAAACATTCATAAACTTATGTAAAAAAATGTATGTTTGCACCATAACATAAATATACAAACATTCATATGTTTGTAGCAATGATCCCAAACATTCATAAGCGTATGTCCAAACACATATTTGTTTGCACCCAAACATCAATATGTTTAAGCATTTATTAAACATTCATAAGCGTATGTACTTATACAAACACATATTGTTTGCACCCAAACATTTATATACATACATTCAATTTTTTGCAGCATTCTTATTAGACATACATACCTATCGTACCTGCTTGTTGAAATTACGGCTGTTCAGTTGTATTTATCATACATTGAATAATTCTTTGGAATGGTCGACAAACTAAAGAAACACACAGAGATCGGCATGCAGTTAAATAAGCCTACAAATAAAAGAATTCAAAAATGTTTTCAAATCATAAAAGGAAACAGTCTAATGATAAAACATCCGATTACTCTTTGTGAAAAATAACAAAAAATATAAAACGTCCAATCAGTCGAAGTCCTCCGTTTAGAACGACCGACTCAACTTGGGCCAATCGAATCTGTAAATGTGAATATCGATGAAACATCTATTAACCCAGTAAAAAATAGGATCATCCAAAGAGTAATCTTGGAGCGCTCCTTTGTGAGCAATGGATTACTCCATAAAACTCCAAGTCTCATGCATTTTGTACTCCTTTTTTACACAGCATGTCCGCAGAGGCGAGCAATCCTTTTGAGCTCCTTATGGAGTATAAAAAGAGTACTCCCTTTGGTCTTGAAAAGGAGGGCTCTTGTCGGAGGGCGTAATCGTTTTTGTCTCCTAAAAGAGCATAAAGGGAGTAATCGTTTTTGTCTCCTAAAAGAGCATAAAGGGAGTAATCGTTTTTTTCTCCTAAAAGATCATAAAAGGAGTTAACAGTTTTTCCTTATTCAGGTATAAATTTTTTTTTTATTTTTTTTAAAAGCAAGGAACAATTCATTTATTTTATTTTTTAATTGCTATCATTTTTTATGTTTTATTCGATGAGGTCATAGTTTTTAAGGAGTATGTTTGTCGGTAAACAGTTGCCTTGCACTTACGAAATGCTAGCTTGAACGATTTTTCATATTCCGGGTATGTCGGATACGTGTCTTTAAGTGCTTCTGCAAAAAATTAAAAGAAAAGGTAATATATTATTTAAGACATGGTATTAAAAATTCAGTGATTACCGAAATAATAAAAGTTAAACAATTTGTATTTGTTTAAGGCTATCATATTTTTTGATCCATCCCAATTTAATTTTAGCAAAATATTTTCGCCGATCATTTTGCGTAGTGCTTTTTCAATTTTAATTTTGTCAAACTTGAATTTAATATACGAAATCTGAAATTAATTAAAATAAAAGCAAAGAATTTTGAATATCTGTTTAACTGATTAAATAAAAAAACTGAGTCTTACCACTTCTGAATCAGGCTCGGTTTGTTATTAATTTTAATACCTTCATTCTTTAAATGGATGTATTCTTCCACAAATCTTTTTAGGAATAGTGCTACATCTGGAGGCTTTGATGGGGCAATGTAAGTAGCAATTAAAAATGGCTCAGAGTTTTTGAATTCTGAGAAGGCACCTAGGATTGGCCATAATGTCTTTGATGAGCTTTTATAAAGCGGCATTCCATCCACAAATATATCAATAAGTAATTCGGAATTTTCATTACATAACAAATTTTTGCCGTGCATCATCAGTGCTTTTTCTAAACCAAAATGAAAGTATTCACCTGGTGGCATTTTCGTTATTGCAGAGCTCTCTTTGGAGCAGCATACGTTTTCTGCATACACTGCTTTCAGCAATGTTTCTCTGCATAGTGGAACGTACATACCTTCACTCTTTAAAATATTGAGTAGTGAATTACAGCATTCGTTCGAAACGCGATTTTTAATTACCCAACAAGCAAGCTTCTGATCAAAATTTTGGGTTTTTTCACTGATATTGTTTGAATTGGTATCATAATGAACATCAAAGTTTTCCGTTTGGCTATCTTCCTTTGATAGTTCATCGACTTTGTTAGGGGCCGATGCCTCTTGTTCACTTAAAGTCTCCCGATTACAATTTGAGAATTTTTCAATTTCTTTTTTAACTAGTCGTCTTAAATGACGCTTAGAAACTAAATTTTCACACATTTTCCACAATTTGTTAATATACCCGTACCTTTTCGCGTTTTTTTTTTAAGAACACTTCTTTTTAAGACTACGAGTAAACTGACTAAATAGACAAATAAAACGAAAACATCAAAAATTAACAGTTATGTCAAAAACATCAACAAAGCACTGATACATCCCTCATTGATCCATTTGGAGTATCAAGCGAGGCATCAACAACAAAACCTAAAAAAAACGTTTCGACAGCTCGCTTATTACTCCAAATGGATGGACACATCATTACTCCTTTATTGCTCGATTATGGATTAATCCATATATTTTTTACTGGGAATATAGAAGAAAGTAAGCAACATGCTACTACAGAGGAAGTTCAGCAGGAAATCAACCAAAACATGAAGCTAAAGAAATGTCCTGGCTTTTATCTAAAAAGAACAGAATTGCTTAAACAACCAACTCCTACAATAATGTATCGCAAGAATAACTCAACTATTTAACGCTTGCTTTATATTAAAATATGTTCCTTACCTATGGAAATTGCAGAAGTTTCGATGATTAAAAAGACAGGTAAACCAGCAACAGAGGTTACATCTTACAGCCTAATATCTCTTATTGTCAAAATTGTTTAAAATATATTCATACGGCATCTTAAACTACTGATACCACCAGGTTCATTGAATAACAAATATTATTGAACAGTCTTTAGAAGAAAGAAAAATATGCTCTGTAGTTTTCCTAGATGTATCACAGGCATTTCATAAAGTATGGCGCGCTGGCCTTATAATATAAATTTCTGGAGTACTACCCAAAGCTTATGTGGACGTTATAATATCTTACCTAAAGGACCGATTCTTTAGAATAAACTAAAACTTATTCAAGCCTAAAAGAAATAAAAAATGGAGTCCCACAAGGAAGTATTCTAGGCCCGATATTATATCTATTATATAAGCATGATATACCACAACCAACTACTCCACGATCGACCAGGTTCATTGAATAACAAATATTATTGAACAGTCTTTAGAAGAAAGAGAATTATGCTCTGTAGTTTTCCTAGATGTATCACAGGCATTTGATAAAGTATGGCGTGCTGGCCTTATAAGATAAATTTCTGGAGGACTACCCAAAGCTTATGTGGACGTTATAAAATCTTACCTAGAGGACCGATTCTTTAGAATAAAACTAGAAGACGCTTATTCAAGCCTAAAAGAAATAAAAAATGGAGTTCCACAAGGAAGTATTCTAGGCCCGATATTATATCTATTATATAAGCATGATATACCACAACCAACCACAGATCATCAGGCTAACACCAATCTAAAACTCTCTCTAAACCAAATTTGCCGATGCACGGAAGACTGGCAAATAAAACTAAATCACAACAAATCCGTGCGTATCAACTTCAATAATAAATGTACATTAAATACGCCAGTATATATAAGTATAACTCCAAGTACCTTTCTGAAATAATGCGAAATAAATAGGTATGAACTTGCATGCTAAATTACGATTGAAAGAGCATGTTAAAAAAATGCGATGAACTAAATTTTAAGTGGATTAAACTCAAATAACTTATTGGTAGAAAGTCCGTACGATCAATTCTTCTTTTTAATCAACAGCTAAAACCAATGTTATGGGGTCGCCCTGCAAAAAGAACATAACGTCAATTAAAGCTTTTCAGAACAAAGTGCTAAGAAGTATAGTTAACTCTCCATGGTATATCAAAAACAGAGATATTCATAGAGATCTTGGGATAAAAACGGTTGAAGAAAAAACTAAGAACGTTGCTACTAAACATGATGCCACGCTGAGGGTCCATTTGAATCAAGAAGCTGTTATCCTAAATAATGCTTTAGGCTCTCAAAGAAGACTGACCTTGTGCGGTCATGATCATTAGTAAGAACTAGTACAATAAAATGTAATGCCATACTCTTACTTTTATGATATGCATACGAGTATAAGTATCGGGTGATCAATCTAGAGGTAATTTTTTAGAACAAAAAAAATATAAAATTCAAATCAAGTGTGGAATCTTTATTGTTATTTTGAATGGACATTTTATGGCACTTATTTTTTGAATATAATTTCCTTCAAATGTTGGCCGCAACTACGCCTCAGGGTTTCCATTCTGAGTGTCCAATTTTGGATGACTCGTTCGAGTATTTCGACCGGTATGATTGTAGCTGGTTTGTCAGCATAGACTTTGGACTTTACGAAACCCCAAAGAAAAATGCCTAAAGGTGTGATATCACTCGATCTAGGCGGCCAACTCACCTGCCCAAAACGTGAAATTAGCTGCTTTTCGAAATGACCTTTCAATAGATCCATTGTTTGAGCAGCTGTATGGCAAGTGGCACTGTCCTGTTAAAACCAAGTGTCGTCAAGATTACGGGCTTTCAGGTAGCATAAAGATCGATATCATGGTGCGATAGCGAGTACCATTCACGGTTACGTCATGGCCATCATCATTTTTGAAAAAATATACACCGATGATTCCACCAGCTTATAAACCGCACCAAACCGTGGCTTTCTCTGGGTATAATGGCACCTCTTGAGCCTCTTCCTGTTGCTCTTCAGCCCAAATGCGGCAATTTTATTTATTGACTTTGCCGTTGAGCCAGAAATGGGCCTCATCACGGAACAAAATATTGCTCGAAAACAGCGAATCTTCCCGTTTCTCACCGAACGCTCATTTTCATAATACAGTTTCTAACATTTGAAGGTAATTATTTTCAAAAAATAAATAAATGTCATAAAATGTCCTTTCAAATTACCAATACAAATTTCACCCTTGATTTGAATTTTTATATATTTTTTGTTCTGAAAAAATACCTCTAGATGGATAACCCTATATGTGACGCGCAAAATAGAAAGGGACCTAAGGATAAAAACCAGTTTTGTTCAGGAGAGCCATTTTAAAGATTAGGTCCCTTTCTATTTGCGCTTAGAATCGTCGACTTCACTTTCATAAAACGCGCATATCTCTGGGAGGGAACACTTTTGGGGCATGGGATCGGTCTCATTCGATGCTCAGATGTTGTCCACATCAAAAAAAAGTGAAAAGTTGATGAAAAGTTCTGTTCAGGAGAGCCATTTTAAAAATTAGGTCCCTTTCTATTTGCGCTTAGAATCATCGACTTCACTTTCATAAAACGCGCATATCTCTCGGAGGAAACACTTTTAGGGCATGGGATCGGACTCATTCCATGCTCAGATGTTGTCCACATCAAAAAAAGAAAAAAAATGAAAATTAATTTTTTTTACCCTTAGGTCCCTTTCTCTATGCGCTGTCACATATATACATATCTCAAAAAAGCAAAATTTCTTGATAGTTTAAATGTTTAACTAGTTGCAATAACTAAATAAACAAAAAAAAAACGTAAACGAACCCCTAGTTTCGTCAGTTTATGTTTGCTTCCTGACTTATAAGTATTTCTCTGAAATACCTCGTTTTACTCACTCTATCATCAGTACCAGGGTGCACATCGTTTGCATATGCAAATTATATCTTCAAATGTTTCGCAGTCGTCTTGCACTTTGGTCCAGTTTGCTTTCGTATCGCGTAGCTTGATAGCACATTATCTGCTGTCGCATTCTCTACTGTTCCAGTCAAGCTTACTGGAATAGCAGTCGATGGATAACGACGCCCGAGAGCCTGCTTGCTCGCCTGACGGCCGCCGACACTGGGGTATTAGTCTCTGTGGGGTTTTTTGCCTATCGCCATGACGATTTCCTCAGCAGCCCCTAAAATGTAGGCAGAAGCTGATCAGAAAGCCGCCCAATGTGGAACCTACGTTTCTGGATTTGGTGCTTGACTAGGGGAAACCATAGAGGCGTCACATTCTTTCTTTATATCTCTTGACGGCACCCCTCTGGGGGAAACCTATTAAATGGCAGCATTATATTCCCCATAACGCAAGGACTTCCCTGTGCACATGCACCTTCTTATAGCACTCCCTCCATTCTCATGGTCCGGGATAGCTTATTGGTTATTCGCAGCTGCTCTGAATATCTGCAGGCCGTTCAGCTATGCGCCATATGCTGGCCACCGTAGTAGCATGAGTTTGGTTTGAGCATATCAAAGTTAGTTCCACATTGTTCTTCTCACAAAGGTAAACCAAAATCCAAATAAATGCGGTGACGTATTTTCGATCAGCCTCAAGGTTTTTATAACTTACCAACTAGAAGTAGTAAAGGTGGTAGTCTTAAAGACTCTATTGTCTGATCGATTCTCTACGATTCAATCAGTCGACTTTTATTCTCACGCGCTCATATGTCTGTTTGTATTGTAAGTGCCAATGTATTGTATGCCACCTTGGAACGGTAATATTAAAAAAAGTACTTGTTTTTTTACCTATTAAAAAATCCTTTAAAGCAAAAGTTGAGAAAAAATCAAAAATGTAAATTTGGGCTCCTCGAAAATGATTTTTTGACATGAGGAAATGATATTTCCTCATGCCAAAAGATATCGAAAAATCGATGGCACAATATTGATTACTAAACGACCCAACCTAAAAAGGCAGACAACTACCTAATGCAGTCTTAGTATTTTGAATTATGGTAAAGGATCTATGACAATTATGTGTGAAACAAAATATCGGTCAAATGCTTGCCACGGCTTCGGTGGCATACCTCTATCCCATGGTCCTTATTTTCGATGACTGCGACATTATGGAGGGTCAAAATCGTTAATGTGCCCAATTATCTCATCCTTTAGCTTTTGAATTGTTCTTGGCTTATATCCCAGACAGTGTTACTGCTGATTTTCAAAAAGTATCACAAAAAGGGGATTTTTTAAAAAGAATGGCATTTGTTTTTTTGAAAAAGTGGCCAAGCGAACGAAAAAGGATTTTCTTGCCATCCATTTATTTATTTCTTCGGGTTTTGAATTAATGCGGATTCTTAACTACTTATATGTTTGCAAATGCAAATGTCAAAGACGCCCAACATACCCAAGCTTTGCAACTGGCCATAATAAAAAATACCGAATTTTATGAAGATTGGTTCTCATACATACTATATTTGGCTTTTAATGTGGTATGAATGGAATTCAGGAAAATAACCTGTACTTTGTCTACATCAATTTATTTACCAAATTCATGTAATGAAATGAGTACTCTACCATTCTGATGCATCGCTTAAATGACTACATTCAAAATTCTAGTCCATGTTGATTTTTTGTGGAGCAAATCAAAATGGTGACAAAACGATAAAAATAGAAGAGGTTTTTTAAGTAAGTGGCACAAAATGTAAAATAGTGGCACAAAAATAAAAAAGTTGTTCATTTAGTATCAGAAAGAAAAATAAAATTCAAGATCAATGAAGAGAAAATGTAGCAAAATTTCACAACTGTAACACTTATCGCAGAAAGTACTACTATACTCATAAAACCTTTGCAGAAGATACTGTATTGATATGCACAAAAAAAACGTACTTGCTTATAAAACACTCGACAACCACATGTGTTTGGTCGCAGCGTGGCCTTCTAACCGGAAACTTAAAAAAAGTGTAAACAAATAACTTTTTCACTCAACCTCAACACATGCACACCAGTAAAATTAAATAACATCCCTATTCCGTTATCTAACGATGTCTAGGTGTTCGTCTGAACCAAAGATGCACAAAAGATCCACATGTGTACTAGAGTAGAATTTTTGGATGCACTCCACCTTATTTAAATAACAACAGCAAAAAATTCATATGTTACTGTGAATTTTTGATCACACAACCTAAAAAAAGTCGGAAAATTCTTATAATTAACTTATTAAATTTAAAAAAAAAATCTAAAAAATTATGAAAACAGTTCATTTGAATAACAACGTCAAAGAAAAGTTATGAAAATATAATTCACTAAATTAGTTTTTATTGTTAATAATTATGTTTTTTGCTCAACGCAAAGGTCCAAACATGTTACTGTATCGCGAAAAAGATCGTTCCAGAATGCATTTGTATTGTTCTGCATTTAGTTTTATTGTTTTTAATTTGTACTTAATCTGGCAATAGTATGAATTGGATACGCATTCTAAATTCCACTAATGCGACTGTGTCGACTAATGCGACTGTAAAATAACTTTATCTTTTAGGAGGGATGCTTACACAGCTGACGTAGCGGACTTTTTCTTCTTCTATGGCACATTTTCTTAACCCAGTGTGGCCGCCTTATAAAATATGTAAGCACATACAAATCAATTTGTGTTAGTTTGCCGAGATGTCAACTTTATGTAATGATCATCACTGTTGTTATTTAAATGAACTAGAGTTTTCATGCACTGATTTCATGTGCGATCAGCTTCTCTTATTGCAAGAGTGACACGATGAGGGTACGATGTGTTTGTTTACGATGGATTTTTCTGTTCTTATACACTTGGAAGGTATACGATGTTTGATAAAGCATTTAATCATAGTTAAGACGCGCTGTTTTTCTGATCATAAAAGAATTTTTTGTCGGAAAAAAATAATGGTACCCTACTTATTTGGAGCATTATTTTATTAGCCGCTTTTTTAATCAGTTTGTCCAACGTCCAAATCAGTCACACTGATTTGGAACGTTGTATATTTTATTAATGTATTTTTAATAAACTCTTAAATCGTAAACATTTTCACACACACACACACACACACATTTTCCAGTCTTTTTTTACGTGCGCATATGATTATTCACTTTCTGATAATCACAAGTTTTCGAAAAAACTGATTATTAACCGAATAATTGCCAACACGGCACAAAAAATCAAAAATTGTCCCGATGTATTTCACTTATCCATAGACGATAAGCATTAGTATGGGTGTGTGCTTTTTTGATCTAGAACAGCCTTGCAAGCAATTAGACGATTTGTGGAGGATTAATCCACAAGGCAAAGAATTGGTGAATCTTCCTGGTGATTAAAACTCGTATCGCTAATATTGCTTAGGCAGCAGATTTTGAGCAGCATTTGGATTCGTCCCGAACTCGGCGTCAACATCGCTTTGGTAGAAGACTTCGCGGATCGTCCCGGACGAAAATTATAAATAGCAAAAAGTAGGAGAAAAACTGCGACATAAATTTTTCAATTATCTGAGGTGTTTACGATAATATTGTGAACTGTTATATTATAATACAATTTACACTCCTAACAGGTATTTGCCACCAATAATATTGTAGTACTGCTGACTTAAAAACTGACTGCAAACCTCAGCCCTATTGTAACACTAAATATAGTGTAGATTAACGATTAAAGTCTCTTTATGTTTATTTGTTTACATTTTTAAAACATTTAACAAGCGTTTATATATAACATAACTTTACAATGTATTACTACTACTTTAAACTAAATCTTTCGCATGAAATTCTTCTAGTGGATCATTTTGAATAGACCGATTTGTACGAAATTATGTAATTGTTTTTAAAACATTACAATTTTTTTATATGTTCGTAGTGTTTGATTTTAACAATGTCACCAAATTTTTAGCAGTCTTACAAATCCAAACAGCAATCAGAAAGAAAACAAAAAAAGTGAAAGAACAATTTATACGATTATAAAGAAGGAGTTTATAAACGTTTCCTGCGAAAAAAAATATAACGAACTTAATATTAAATATTCTTTTAATAAAACCTAAAATCATAAAATGAAATTATTGGGCTCAACAGCAAAGCAAATTGTCGGTTTAGAAGCAAAAACAAGCGGACAATTCGTAAGATTGGCCAAACAGTGGTCCAGGATCGATTTCCATCGGCCAAAATTCTATAACTTTTGATCTAGTAAATAGTTTTGAGTTCTGTAAAAAGAGCAACTATAGCCAAGGACTCAGGGATTATTTTGAGCTATTAAAATTTATATTCGGGTATTGGGTATATTTTAGAAATTATCGTATTTTCCGATTAATAAAAAATAGTAAAATTTGTTCTTTCGTTCTTAGTTTTTTTTTACATATTTGTGATTGTTCATAAAATGTGAAATCAAAAATTTTTTCTTATTGCAGATTTGCATTTTTTCATGTTTTAAAAATTCAGAAATATTTTTATTTTAATTATCAAGTGCTCTCACTCTGTGACAGTCATACTGAACAGACGTAAACCGTGTAAAACAAAACCTAAAATTTTTGTGAAACAACACCAAAAAAAACCGCAAAACCCTTAGCATATCTACCAACAAATTAATCCCCTTCACTCATTGCATTTTACTATTAGTGTTTACAACAACATTGCTTGCACTCAATCCACTGTGCTGGTGCAGCAGCACGAATAGTGGAAAAAACATCAGCATCGCTGATAAGCCAAAAGTGAAGTTAACGACACTAGCTGGCAGGTAGCAAAATCAAGAAACAAACGAAGAAATGAAGATTCCCAAGTAAACAACAACAATAAGATAATTGCTCTGAATAATGGTCCATCTACTAGTAACAACATGTTTAATATACTACAAAATGATAACAAAGAGGAAACTCAAGACGATACTGAAGGCGCTGCTCAAAAAAAAATCACCGATTATCATCCGCGATGTTTCGGATATAAAACGTATGTTGAACAACATTTCTAATGTAATTATGCCAGAAGAAATCTCTAAGAGACGGCCAAATAGGGATAATGACTAAATCGGTAAATGCGTATAGAACACTAGTTACCCATCTTGATAATAACAAAATTAAGTTTCATACCTACCAATTAAAACAAGAAAGGTCCTACCGAGTTGTGGTTAAAAACTTACATTTCTCAACACCTGTTGACGATATAAAAAGTGAAACCGAGAAATATGGACACTTTGTGAGAAATGTGGTTAACGTAAAAAGTCGCTTCACAAAAGCTCCACTATCCATCTTTTTGTTGATTTGGCGCCAAATCCGAACAATACGAATGTTTACAATATTAAATACCTGCTCAATGCAGTTCTTAAAATAGAACCACCTTTTAAAACTGACGATATTGTACAGTGTCATAGATGCCAACAATTTGGCCACTCTAAAACATACTGCAGAAAATCATACAGCTGTGTTAAATGCGACTTAAATCATCCCACTGCGCAATGTACTAAGGATAGAAATGTTCCTCCTCAATGTACCAACTGCCTTAAAACTCCTGCAAATTATAAAGGTTGTAAAGTATATAAAGAACTCATTGAAAGGAAACACCAAAACAGAAGGCAGTACAATGAAAGTAATCGGCCCAACTTCAACACGTTTCATGCTCCCAGCTATAATAGAAACAGTGGGAACATTCCCAATAACTCTTCGTATGCTGATGTTTTAAGGAATGATGTAAGCCCGCAAGGTACACCACTCAGCCAAAGAGAAAGTTTATTAAAAAACAAATAGAATTGACAAACACACTGCTTAGCATGATGTCCGTTCTCTTGTCAAATTTATGCAATTAAATCTTAGATTGGCTATATGGACTGCTAATGGGCTTCCGAACCACACACGTGAAGTTGAATTATTTCTTAAAACAAATTACATTGATGTGCTTCTTGTTTCTGAGACTCATTTTACGAACCGAACGTATTTTTATATAAGAGGATACAATCTTTTTCATACAAACCATCCAGATAACCGTGCTCACGCAGGCTCTTGTATACTTATAAAAAACACTATTAAGTATGAGATGTTGGACGGAGTTCAACAAAACTATATACAGGCAACCTGTATTAAAATTAAATGTGATGACGGTGATATAGTAATTTCTTCAATATATTGTCCACCTCGTCATTGCATATCATACCAACAATATATAGACTTTTTTAGAATGATGGACAAGAGATTTATTGTTGGTGGAGATTTTAATGCTAAACACCCTTGGTGGGGCTCAAGGCTCATAAATCCAAAAGGGAGAGAACTATATAAATGTATATGCAATGCTAAGTTGTCTACTTTACCGATTGGCTCACCAACATATTGGTCATCGATCCTTGCAAAATTCCAAACTTGCTGGGCTTTGCCATTTATATTGGTATTTCCTCGGATCGATTGGATATATGCAGTTGCAACGATCCCAGCTCAGATCACACACCCGTAATTATAAATTTAACGATTAACACTATTCCCAAATGTTATAATCTCAAAACACCTCAAACAGATGTCGATTCTTTTAAACAACGGTTATATGCTAATCTCAGTTTAAATATAAGCCTGAAAACTGGTGGAGAATTGGACGACGCTGTGGAACACTTCACAAATCTTATACATGAAGCTGCCTTTTTATCAACACCAAGATCTGGAAAAGCAGTACGAAGTAATATTCAAATATCAACCGAAATCAAGCAATTTATAAATGCGAAAAGAAGACTTAGAAAAATGTGGCAGCTTAGCAGAACCCCTTCGACAAGAGAGTGCTCAATAAAGCTTGTAGAGACTTAAAGAAAATGCTTGATAAGTTTGAAGAGTATTCTACAGCGACGTTATTGGAGAAAATTAACAAATCAAAATATGACGGACACCTTTTATGGAAATCTACCAAATACATTAAACGGGCTGTTAAACGAAGTTCTCTTATTAAAAACTTAGATGGATCCTGGTGCAAATCTAATAAAAATACTGCAGAAGCATTTGCACTTCATTTAAGAGATACCTTTCAACCATTTGAATTCTACTCTTTCCATGAAAATAATGAAACGACGTTGTTTTTGGATACGCCATGTCAAATGGATCTACCACTGTCACATATTTCACCAAATGAAGTGCAGAACGAAATTAAATTTTTAAATAAGGGCAAATCTCCAGGTTACGATTGCATAAACTCAAATGTTGTTAAGAATCTTACCCGTAAATCCATCATATTCATGACTTTAATTTTCAACTCTATATTAAGATTAGACCCTATTCCATCGCAGTGGAAATGCGCGGAAGTCATCATGATACCAAAGCCTAACAAACCTGAAAACATGTTAACATCATTTAGACCAATTAGTTTGCTTTCAATTTTATCTAAAATATCTATCTAAAAGTTACTTCTACGAAGATTATTACCTGTTTTAGAGAAGCAGAACATTATCCCTGAATACCAGTTTGGATTTAAGCAAAATCACGGCACTCCAGAGCAATGCCATCAGATAATTAAAGTAATAACTGATACTCTAGAAAATAAAAAATATTGTTCTGCGGTATTTTTGGATATTCAACAAGCGTTCGATCGAATATGGCACCATGGTTTACTCTATAAAATTAAAAAAGTTCTACCAGGGCAATTTTATTTATTTTTAAAAGCTATCTATCTCGAAGATACTTCTTCGTTAAGTTTAAAGATGAACAGTCTGATATTTATGAAATTAAAGCCGGAATTCCTCAATGCAGCGGCCTAGGTCCACTTTTATATACTTTGTTCACTGCCGATATGCCCATCTCACCCGAGGTTACTGTAGCCACATACGCAGATGACACGGCAATTATTGCCTCAAGTAAATGTCCAAAGGAAGCTTCAACATTTGATCAAACCCAACTTCGACTGCTCGAAAAATGGTTTAGAAGATGGAACATTAAAGTGAATTCAGAGAAATCTAGTCACATTACATTAACATTGCTACGAAAAGATTGCTGTCCAGTTCAAATATATGAAGAAGAAATCCCCAAACAAAATGTAGTAAAATACTTAGGTATGACACTAGATAGGCGATTAACCTAGAAACCGCATATAAAAGCAAAACGGACACAACTAAAAATCAAAAACCGAAAACTCTATTGCTTATTGGGTCCAAAATCAAATCTTAATATAAACAATAAATTACGAATTTATAAAATAATTCTGAAGCCAGTTTGGACATACGGCATTCAATTATGGGGTACGTCTAAAAATTCAAATATAGATATATTGGAAAGGTATCAATCTAAAACCTTAAGATTGATCACAAATGCTCCACGGTTCTCTAAAAACAGCATTATATCGAGAGACCTGAACATGCCTTCTGTTAAAGATGAAATTAGTAGATTCAGCGAAAATTATATTGGAAGACTAAATCAGCACCCAAATAAATCCCTTAGCCACATCTCTATTAGATAATACCAACGAAACAAGAAGACTTAAGAGAAAACATATAATAGATCTAGAAAACATGTAAATTTGACTAATGTGTAAATTTGATTATACTGTTTATATATTTGAAATAGTTATAAACATTCAGTAAATATGCAAACAATATTAAAAAACTAAATATGTTCTGTAATAATTATGTAGTTTACTGAAACTACATAATTCCTGTCATTTACCACTTATGTTATCAGATTTGCTTATCGGTTTAGAAGCAAAAACAAGCGGACAATTCGTAAGTTTGGCCGGACAGTGGTCCAGGATCGATTTCCATCGATCTATAACTTTTGATTTAGTAAATAGTTTTGAGTTCTGTAAAAAGAGCAACTATAGCCAAGGACTCAGGGATTAGTTTGAGCTATTAACATTTATAATCGGGTATTGGGTATGTTTTAGAAATTATCTTATTTTCGGATTTTAAAAAAAGTAAAATTTGTTCTTTCGTTCTTAGTTTTTTTTTTTTACATATTTGTAAGTAATTGTTCATAAAATGTGAAATCAAAAATGTTTTCCTTATTGCAGATTTGCATTTTTCACGTTTCAAAAATTCAGAAAGTGAGATCTCTAAGAGACAGCCAAATAAGGATAATGACAAAATCGGTAAATGCGTATAGAACACTAGTTACCCATCTTGATAATAACAAAAAGGTCCTACAAAGTTGTGGTTAAAAACTTACATTTATCAACACCTGTTGACGATATAAAAAGTGAAATCGAGAAATAAGGACACTTTGTGAGAAATGTGGTTAACGTAAAAAGTCGCTTCACAAAAGCTCCACTATCCATCTTTTTTGTTGATTTGGCGCCAAGCCCGAACAATACGGATGTGTACAATATTAAATGTCTGCTCAATGCAGTTCTTAAAATAGAACCACCTTTTAAAACTGACGATATTGTACAGTGTCATAGATGCCAACAATTTGGCCACTCTAAAACATACTGCAGAAAATCATACAGCTGTGTTAAATGCGGCTGATCATCCCACTGCGCAATGTACTAAGGATAGAAATGTTCCTCCTCAATGTACCAACTGCATTAAAAATCACCCTGCAAATTTAAAGTATTTAAATTACTCATTGAAAGGAAACACCAAAACAGAAGGCAGTACAATAAGAGTAATCGACCAAACTTCAACACGTTTCATGCTCCCAGCTATAATAGAAACAGTGAGAACATTCCCAATAACTCTTCGTATGCTGATGTTTTAAGGAATGATGTAAGCCCGCAAGGTACACCACTCAGCCAAAGAGAAAGTTTATTAAAAAACAAATAGAATTGACAAACACACTGCTTAGCATGATGTCCGTTCTCTTGTCAAATTTATGCAATTAAATCTTAGATTGGCTATATGGACTGCTAATGGGCTTCCGAACCACACACGTGAAGTTGAATTATTTCTTAAAACAAATTACATTGATGTGCTTCTTGTTTCTGAGACTCATTTTACGAACCGAACGTATTTTTATATAAGAGGATACAATCTTTTTCATACAAACCATCCAGATAACCGTGCTCACGCAGGCTCTTGTATACTTATAAAAAACACTATTAAGTATGAGATGTTGGACGGAGTTCAACAAAACTATATACAGGCAACCTGTATTAAAATTAAATGTGATGACGGTGATATAGTAATTTCTTCAATATATTGTCCACCTCGTCATTGCATATCATACCAACAATATATAGACTTTTTTGAATGATGGGCAAGAGTTTTATTGTTGGTGGAGATTTTAATGCTAAACGCCCTTGGTGGGGCTCAAGGCTTATTACTCCAAAAGGGAGAGAACTATATAAATGCACTAGCTGACCCGGCAAACGTTGTATTGCCGAAAAATTTTGATTGAAAAATTTGTTTACTGAATTTTATTTTAAGTACGATGTACCTTAATCAAGTTTAAAGGGAAGTAATACCGTTATTTTCTAACTGAATTTTATTTTAATGCTAAATTGCAAACATTACTTGTTGATTAAATTTAAATGTTTTTGAAATTAAAATATTGGGTTAATTATTGTAATGCCAAGGTATGGACAATGTTTTTGGTTTCCTTTGGTATTGGTGTATATATAAATAAATTTTGCGGCTGACCAACTCGTGAGCAGGCCACGTACAATTGGCCATGGGAAAAACATGGATTTTCCAAGTCCAAACCGCAAAATCTCATCGTTTGGCCTTGCGACTTGTTGATCGTGATGGCAAAAGCTAAACGAATTGGAAATTGCAATCGTTTAAATTGTATTGGGGCATCTGTCGGAATCATTGGAATACGTGGGAGTAGAACGTGTTCTCCTTTAAATTTCCCGGTTATAATAGTTGCCTCGATTACGTTGCGCATAATCGTTTTTATTACCAATCTGGTACCATTGCATAAGTGAGGAGCGTTAAGATTTCTTAATAAAATAATTGGTGAACCAATTTTTAAATGCAGTATATGTGGCGGTAGTCCAGGTAGGTCCAATGAATTTAAAAACTCCGTTGGGTAATTGACGCTTTCATTTTCGTCACTGACTGTATCGACCGATTTAAAAGTATACGTTTCAGATTGAAGTGTGTTCTGGATTTGTACGTTGATTGCATCGACATCTACATTTTGGCGGCCAATATTGCTCTTTCGCTAAGCCAGTCATGGTTGGTGTAATTGTCTTGTAAATTAGGAAAAATTTTAGCAATAAAATCGTCTCCCGATGTTACATGGATCCCGAAATCATCTGGAAGTTTCAGTGTTTGACTTAATATACTTGCGTTCATAGTTCCGTTGCCAATTTCCAATAGTTGAGCAGAAAATTGGGATGCTGATGGATCGTTCAAAATTTGGACTCTCATGTTTGTTGTCAATCTTAATTTATGAACGCTTTGCCATAGAAACGATGATTTCAAGCAAGCATTAATTTCATCAGCGTAAGTGGATCGTGGAATTACTGGTAATGTTTGTCTAAAGTCACCTGACAACAAAACCATAGCACCGCCGAATAGCCCGTCATTTCCTTTAAGATCTTTTAGCGTACGGTTTAGAGCTTCTAAAGAATATTTATGCGCCATGGTGCATTCATCCCAAATAATTATTCGACTTTTTTTTAGGACTTTTGCCATCCCCGAATGAGGTTTATTGTTACAAACAGCATTTTCATTACTTTGAATGTTTGTTTAACGGTAACTTTAGCGCTGAATGTGCCGTTCTACCGCCATCCAATAGAGTCGCAGCTATGCCTGATGATGCGATAGCTAATGCGACGTTTCCTTGCGATCGCATTTTAGCCAAAATTAGTGATATTAAAAACGTTTTTCCAGTTCCTCCAGGCGCATCCAAGAAAAAGAAACCACCTTCTGGAGCAGCAACACCAAGCATCACAGCATGAAAAATGGATTTTTGTTCTGGAGTCATTTTTGGTTCATTGCTTTGTACAAACTCATTTAAGCAATCAATGTTGTATGATTGTTCTCGAAGAAGGTCTCTATTGAATATATCTCTTGCATCTCTCTGGGGAGATGGCATTCCCAATTGCAATAGTGGTTCATTCGAAATCATCATACAGAGATCTTCTAATTTTGTTAATGCTTCATTGTAGATATCACGTGTGAAGTCTAAAGTAAGGTCTTCTTGTATTGTGCGTAAACCATATAAAATGTCTTCGCTCATGGCATTTTTATATTTTTCCCATAGTTCTTTTGGATTTGTGGGATAACATGTAGTTAGCAGAATCGCAAATAAACATCGTACCTGATGTGCATTTGATGTGAGAGCTGCATCTGTCATAGTTAAATCCCAATGCGCATCCCTCTCTAATAAATGTAATGCTCGACATGCGTTTTGGTACGTCGTATATAATTCTCCATTAACAGTTTTTAGATATTCAAATGATGTCGGGCCTCGTACGTTAATGAGAAGTAACCGTAAATAGAAACATTCTCTTTGTCGCGGATGTACCGTGTAGAGTCTACCTAAAGGTCCATTTAGTCTTGACGGTGGACGGTTAACGGTAGGCAATCAGCTATTTCAGTTGAGGGTTGCATTTTGCATGTGTTAGAGGGAGATAACTACAGTTTGACGATTGACGACGGTAGACTTCTGCAGGTTGCAGAGACTAAATGGGCCTTAAGGCTTTAGTGGAAAACATGCCTGGATATGCCTCAACTGCTGACCCTCGTTTGCGAGCTTCCCATTGTTTTCTGGATACATTCCATGTGAAAAATGTTGGAATATCTGGATATAGTAAAGTTTTTGCGAAATGTCCACTTGGTGTATTTTGCGCGCACAATGTAAAAAACTCTGTTAATGTTGTTTTGGGAGGTTGTCCCGCTCTTTCGACTGCATTTTCTTCTGTGAAGTAGACACGTTGCCCATTTTCCAAATGTACAGCTAAATGAACTACAGTAGGATCCCTTTCATGTATTGGGAACGATAAGATACGCCATACCGCCTCATTACTACTGATATATCTACCCATCTGGTAATGCGAAATTTCATCGTAAGTATTCTCACCTTCAATTCCAAACACTGCCATATCGCTGCCCTTGTGAACGTATTTGCATATGTATTTAATCGATTTCACAGAACTGCAAAATTCAATATTTATATGTGCCTTGTATGTTTTTGACAATAATGGACAATATGGAACCACCCATCTGTTGTCAATTTCAATTTGATTTGCCTGATTCCGCATATTTAATTGAAAAGAATGTCCGCCTTGTTCTGTTGAGCGCCTGCGATATAAAGGATATCCATCATTTCCTGTTAATGTATCTCTTAGAAAAGCTTTTGGAAAGCGCTTTGTGCAACTTCCATTATCCATGCAAGGTGAATGTGGATTGATTGCTCCACATGGTCCATGAATCATACTCGTTGTCACTATGTCAAACAATTCGGAATCAATATTTTCATCTGGTATTTCAGCTGATATTATTTTGTCAATATCCTCTGGTCTTATTTTTTCAACGCACCAAATTAGAATATGTGCGTGAGGAAGACCACGTTTCTGCCATTCTATAGAATACATCCAACATTGCGTTTCTCCAAATATATGATGTTTCACAATGAAATCGATCAGTGATTTAAACTTTTGTTTAAATACTCGAGCGGTTACGTCATGGCGATCAGATGGAGATTGGCCAGGTAGTAACAATTTTTTTATTTCATCCCACTGTGGGTTGCAGCTGAATGTTATGAATAAATCTGGCCTTCCAAATACGCGAACATATGTCATTGCATCCTGAATATATTCCTGCATGTGACGTGGACTTCCGGTGTACGATGAGGGTAGAATACAGATATTACCTATTACATTAGGATTCATGTTGCCGCCGGCATTGTTATTAAGCGCATCTCGCAAGTGTATATACTCCTCGGCCCTCAGTTTTGCTTGATTGAATCGAATGAATCGTAAACGCTCGCTCTCTATCTTTGCGTACATGTCTACAATATACTGATGGTATAAATGGCGATATTGTAGAATGTGGTTTGTTTGATAGCTTCGAATCATAATACGATATGCATAAAAATTCATGGCGCTTACTTTCTTTTGCAATTCTTCACCTGAAAAAGTGCGAAAATAGCAATTGTTTGAAGGTTGTTTTAAGAAATCAAATTGTAACCTGTTTGTGGATTAGTTTGTTTTATATTTATGTGGTATCCATCATCTCCTTCCCAAAATATTAAAGGATATTGTAACGCGTCGTATGACCGATGTGAATCATGTATGACTTGAATACCGCTGCTTCTGCGCATAATTCTAATGTCTCGTTGTTCAAAAGCATCTCCTACCATAACTATTGCAACTTCATTGACCGTTGGAGCATTGAATCTGCGTGTGTGTTCTCCCAGAGGTACTTTATCCGCTTTTATTACAATCATATAATTGTCACTGATCATTTGTTCTGATGCATGCTTAAATAATCTAATAAGTGAATTGTTTTCGGCCAGAAATGTTTCCAAAGACGCTACTATAGCTCGTTCTTGTATCCGTTCAATATGATTGTATGCGCATCGAAAACTAACTTGATCATCTTCATCACCCAAAAAATAAATTTGCAGAAATTTAGGATCTTCATTTTGTAAAGGATATAAACCACCAATCTTATGATGCACTTGTCCCTGTATTTTAAATGTGGAATGAAAATTCCGACCTTGAGCATCAGTATTTGGCACAATTTTAGCCCCAAAAGACGTCATTTGGAAGCACGAATTAAATTTTCTTATTTTTTTTAGAAAAACCTTGGAATCCGCACTTTGACCCAATAGCAATGTTTGAAGTGGTTCCGGTGGTGAGTTTAGCACAACTTTTCCGGAACAACAGCACATTCCAGCTGATTCATTCCTAAACTTGAGCGCGTGACTTTGACCACATTCATACGTCATTTCTCCAATAGAAATTTTTTGGTGTGCACTATAATTGACGTCGGGTTCGTAAGCGAAAGCCATACGGTTGAATGAGGACAACGATGCAGCGCGGGTTATATGCATTCTTTCAGCAGTGGCTAATCTATGCTCACCAGTAATGCGTTGTCTATCTGCAATTCTTCGCGCCTCAAGATGTTGAGCTCGTTGTTCAGGAGTTCGTAAAACACGCATTGCACCTACGCGATTTCTAATATCGTGATTGCGTCGCAAACGCTGCTCTGCTGTTAAATTTGCTAGTACTTCCCTTTGTTGTTGAGCATGGCGAGTATTTCTTCCAATGTTCCCTCCTCTGGACCGTCTCGGCATTATTATAAAACAAATTGAATGTTATATTTGAACATAAAATTATATGAAATGACAATAAATAAAATTCCAAAAATCATAGACAACGTACATCTGATATGAACAAATATCAGTAAATGTAGTATTTAAGAAATGTATTTTGCGAATTTGAGCCAAAACGTTCCACAAATACGAAAAATTTAAATATCGCGACTTATGCGCCATTCATCGGGACCATACTGAAGAGAAACCTTCCCGCGGACTAAACAAACATATTGTCCAAGTTTGGTAACAATCGGTCCAGCGGTTCTTGAGTTTTAGGCGCTCTTACCCGAAACGAACGTTTTTATATATTTATAAATGCATATGCAATGCTAAGTTGTCTACTTTATCGCCAACATATTGGCCATCGATCCTTGCAAAATTCCAGACTTGCTGGACTTTGCCATTTATACTGGTATTCCCTCGGATCGATTTGATATATGCAGTTGCAACGATCTCAGCTCAGATCACACACCCGTAATTATAAATTTATCTAGTGAGATTAACACTATTCCCAAATGTTATAATCTCAAAACACCTCAAACAGATGTCGATTCTTTTAAACAACGCTTATATGCTAATCTCAGTTTAAATATAAGCCTGAAAACTGGTGGAGAATTGGACGACGCTGTGGAACACTTCACAAATCTTATACATGAAGCTGCCTTTTTATCAACACCAAGATCTGGAAAAGCAGTACGAAGTAATATTCAAATATCAACCGAAATCAAGCAATTTATAAATGCGAAAAGAAGACTTAGAAAAATGTGGCAGCTTAGCAGAACCCCTTCGACAAGAGAGTGCTCAATAAAGCTTGTAGAGACTTAAAGAAAATGCTTGATAAGTTTGAAGAGGATTCTACTGCGACGTTATTGGAGAAAATTAACAAATCAAAATATGACGGCCACCTTTTATGGAAATCTACCAAATACATTAAACGGGATGTTAAACGAAGTTCTCTTATTAAAAACTTAGATGGATACTGGTGCAAATCTAATAAAAATACTGCAGAAGCATTTGCACTTCATTTAAGAGATACCTTTCAACCATTTGAATTCAACTCTTTCCATGAAAATAATGAAACGACGTTGTTTTTGGATACGCCATGTCAAATGGATCTACCACTGTCACATATTTCACCAAATGAAGTGCAGAACGAAATTAAATTTTTAAATAAGGGCAAATCTCCAGGTTACGATTGCATAAACTCAAATGTTGTTAAGAATCTTACCCGTAAATCCATCATATTCATGACTTTAATTTTCAACTCTATATTAAGATTAGACCCTATTCCATCGCAGTGGAAATGAGCGGAAGTCATCATGATACCAAAGCCTAACAAACCTGAAAACATGTTAACATCATTTAGACCAATTAGTTTGCTTTCAATTTTATCTAAAATATCTATCTAAAAGTTACTTCTACGAAGATTATTACCTGTTTTAGAGAAGCAGAACATTATCCCTGAATACCAGTTTGGATTTAGGCAAAATCACGGCACTCCAGAGCAATGCCATCAGATAATTAAAGTAATAACTGATACTCTAGAAAATAAAAAATATTGTTCTGCGGTATTTTTGGATATTCAACAAGCGTTCGATCGAGTATGGCACCATGGTTTACTCTATAAAATTAAAAAGTTCTACCAGGGCACTTTTATTTATTTTTTAAAAGCTATCTATCTCGAAGATACTTCAACGTTAAGTTTAAAGATGAACAGTCTGATATTAATGAAATTAAAGCCGGAATTCCTCAAGGCAGCGGCCTAGGTCCACTTTTATATACTTTGTTCACTGCCGATATGCCCACCTCACCCGAGGTTACTGTAGCCACATACGCAGATGACACGGCAATTATTGCCTCAAGTAAATGTCCAAAGGAAGCTTCAACATTTGATCAAACCCAACTTCGTCTGCTCGAAAAATGGTTTAGAAGATGGAACATTAAAGTGAATTCAGAGAAATCTAGTCACATTACATTAACATTGCGACGAAAAGATTGCTGTCCAGTTCAAATATATGAAGAATAAATCCCCAAACATAATGTGGTAAAATACTTAGGTATGACACTAGATAGCCGATTAACCTGGAAACCGCATATAAAAGCAAAACAGACACAACTAAAAATCAAAAACCGAAAACTCTATTGGTTATTGGGTCCAAAATCAAATCTTAATATGAACAATAAATTACGAATTTATAAAATAATTCTGAAGCCAGTTTGGACATACGGTATTTAATTATGGGGTACGTCTAAAAATTCAAATATAGATATATTGGAAAGGTATCAATCTAAAACCTTAAGATTGATCACAAATGCTCCACGGTTCTCTAAAAACAGCATTATATCGAGAGACCTGAACATGCCTTCTGTTAAAGATGAAATTAGTAGATTCAGCGAAAATTATATTGGAAGACTAAATCAGCACCCAAATAAATCCCTTAAGCTGGCCATAGACGAACGATTTATTGGTGTGATTTGCAAATTTATTGCTGCGATTTATTGCATATCGTTTCTCCACACACGCTCGAACAAATCATAATTCGGCCGACGTTGATGAGTAAACATATGCTACGAAGCGGATGACGCGCTCGCATGTTCATTTTGTGTTTGAACTTCGGTTTGTGCTTCTGTCAGAATTTTGTGGCAGAAAATTTTTTATTTAACAATTGGATGGTCGACAGCCGTTTCTAGAAAATCTGTCGGATCGAATTTTTTTTCTTTGGTTCCTAAAAATGAAAATATTATGCATTTAGAGACTGAAAATAATAAATTACATACACAAATAAATATTCTATTAAACATGCACAATTTACTTACCTTTTCAATTTCTGCGTCAAACGTAGAAATGCCTTCCAACTGTGTCTCTTGGTCGAGCAAAAAATTAAGATGGTCAAAATACCACAGCGACGGCACGTATATATCCTCAGCACCTGCACCTGACCTTTCGCCTTTGCGCATCTTCTGCAGCTCCCTTCTGTACGTTGTTCGTAGGCAATTATATTTTTTTTTACTACGTCCACCGAAGCATTTCTGTCAACCTCTTTCCATTTTGTTACGAGTTTTTCCCATGATTTTTGTTTTTCTAATTTGTCTTTTAATTTTTCACTTTTTGTTTGCCAAATGGCATTTTCATTTTTTAACACATCAAAAAATTCTATCATAAAGTCTTTGCTTGCCATTTTTTGTGTGCACTACACGACCTTTCGTTACAATGGTTGAAGAGCAACTGAAATGGCTTAAAATTTGCGCAGTAGCCCACACACGTATGATTTGTTTGCCAACAAATTGCAAGTTTTTGAAAATTTTCAAAAACTTGCAATTTGTTCGCAAACTACCCCACAGACGTAAAAAAGCGACCACAAACCCAACAAATTGCTCAAATTTATCGTTCGTCTATGGCCAGCTTTAGCCACATCTCTATTAGATAATACCAACGAAACAAGAAGACTTAAGAGAAAACATATCATAGGTCTAGAAAACATGTAAATTTGACTAATGTGTAAATTTGATTATGCTGTAAATACTGTTTATATATTTGAAATAGTTATAAACATTCAGTAAATATGCAAACAATATTAAAAAACTAAATATGTTCTGTAATAATTATGTAGTTTACTGAAACTACATAATTCCTGTCATTTACCACTTAAGTTATCAGATTTGCTTGTGAGAAATGTGGTTAACGTAAAAAGTCGCTTCACAAAAGCTCCACTATCCATCTTTTTTGTTGATTTGGCGCCAAGCCCGAACAATACGGATGTGTACAATATTAAATGTCTGCTCAATGCAGTTCTTAAAATAGAACCACCTTTTAAAACTGACGATATTGTACAGTGTCATAGATGCCAACAATTTGGCCACTCTAAAACATACTGCTGAAAATCATACAGCTGTGTTAAATGCGGCTAGAGATGGCAAGATTAATCGCAAAGATTAAATTAATCGATTAATTTTGACCAATTAATGATTTAATTGTATCGTAGGCTTGCTTTCAATTAATTGCAATTTTAATCGATTAATTGGCAAAATAATCGTTATTTTTTTTCGATTTTTTTATTTCGAGCACATGTTTTTATCTGTGCTTGGCAGCATTGTTTCTTTGTAAAAGTTCAATCTGTTTCAATTTTTTCGGCGTTGAAGCGCCGTCAACATCGTCGACATTAACTCCGGGGTTAGAAAGAATGAAAGAAGATTCTTCTTCACTAACATTGCGCAAAATGGCACCTATAAAAAGTAAAGCGTGGAAATATTTTACTAAAGAAAAAAATAACCTGGTTGTGTGTCAAAATTTCCGAAATATTTAATGATTATTTTCTTTTCTTTTATGAAAGGTTATACGCCACAATTAATCAATGAAACGCCGTCAACATCGTCGACATTAACTCCGGGGTTAGAAAGAATGAAAGAAGATTCTTGTTCACTAACATTGCGCAAAATGGCACCTATAAAAAGTAAAGCGTGGAAATATTTTACTAAAGAAAAAAATAACCTGGTTGTGTGTAACTTTTGTAAAAAAAGGTTAAAATTTTCAAACAACACATCAAACATGTTCCAGCATTTAAAATTGAAACATGCAGCTGAAGTTGATAAGTTTAAGGTAAGATAAAATAGTTAATTTCCTTCAAAGATTGGGTGCGTAATGCATTATTTTATTGCATGATTCCAAAACAAACGACGAAGACAGTGAAACCATTGATGAAAATAGTGTGGATACTGTGATCGATATGTCAAATGAATGCGAAGGTATCACAGATGAAATGCCGAGTAGTAGCGCCAGTCAGCCATTACTTTTAAAAGCATTTTCCAACATTCAGAGCTATTCCTCCGGAACAAAAAACAAAAAAATTACACATGGAATCATGCACATGATCGTCAAAGATATTTTGCCGTTTACCTTTGTCGAAGGTATGTTTTGTGTTCATTTATTTTTCTATTATTTTATTCTAAGAAATTTAACTTTTATTAAAGGTGCTGGCTTCTTAGACTTTATGAAGGAAAATTTCCCACTTTACAAAGTCCCAACAAGGAACACGATAAAGGCTGAAATTGATAAACTGTATGAAGTGGAAAAAAACAAATGTGTGTCATTGCTTTCAAATCTGCGTTGTGTAACCCTGACCACTGATATATGGACTAATATAGAAAATTCGGAAAAGAGCGTCATATTCCATGTTTCGCCCATACGCTGAATTTGGTTTGTTCGAATTCATTAGATATTTCTGCTGTACAAGGTATTATTTTAAAATGAAAAACAATTGTGAAATGGTTCAAACGCAGCGTTAAAGCCAATGACGACATGCGAAAGGTGCAAGCAGCCGCTGGCGTACCAGAGGGTAAATTTTTGAATCTTTTACTAGATGTAAATACGCGCTGGAATTCCACCTATTATATGATCGAGCGGTTCATCAAACTTAGCGCCTACGTCAGCCAAGTTTTGTTAAATTACCCGGATTCTCCGCCCATGATAACGTCAAGAGAAAAGGATGAACTAATGGAAATATGTACATTTTTAAGACCTTTAGAGGCATGACAGTGCAGATAAGTGGCGAACGACATGGAACTCTCAGCCAAATAATACCTCTAGTTCATTGCGGTCATGAGCAAATTTCGAAAATTCACCCATGTCAACCAGCAGCACAAAAACTGAAACAAGAAATTTTAAAGCAATTTGATAAAAGATTTGCGACTATAGAACAGTCTTTCCTCTTAGCTGCATCCACTATCTTGGATCCCAGATTTAAAAGGGTTAATTTTAAGGTTCCATTGGCTTTGTCGTCGGTATTAAGATATATTCGTGCTGAAATAACCGAAAAAGATGACAAAATGGAAACAGCAAGTGAGTCATCGGTTGACTCAGAACATGATTTTGATTTCTGGGCTCCACACAAAACTCTCGCGCACAAAAAAGAGAGCATGTGACGATGTGCAACCTCAAGACGAGCTCACTTTTTATTTAAACTCCCAAGTTTTGCCACTTAAATCAAAGGTAGTAGATGCTTGGGATGACATGAAAACAGTTTATCCCAAGCTCTATGAAGTCTCTCAAAATTATTGACTTTATTGGAACATCAGTGCCTGCGGAACGGTTGTTTTCCAAGGATCCACCGCTACATTAAAAAGAAACCGACTAACAACTAAAAGGTTGTCAAAATTATTATTTTTACAAACATGGCTGAATAAAAAAGAACAATTTTTCAAGTAAATTGGTTTTAATTATTATTTTTTTTTTTATAAATCGGCAATTAATCGACAATTAATCGATTAATTCTTATTAATTGCAATCAATTATTTTACTTCTGCAATTAATCATATGATTAATTAATCGATTAATTTTTTTTTGCCATCTCTAAATGCGGCTGAAATCATCCCACTGCGCAATGTACTAAGGATAGAAATGTTCCTCCTCAATGTACCAACTGCATTAAAAATCACCCTGCAAATTTAAAGTATTTAAATTACTCATTGAAAGGAAACACCAAAACAGAAGGCAGTACAATGAGAGTAATCGTCCAAACTTCAACACGTTTCATGCTCCCAGCTATAATAGAAACAGTGAGAACATTCCCAATAACTCTTCGTATGCTGATGTTTTAAGGAATGATGTAAGCCCGCAAGGTACACCACTCAGCCAAAGAGAAAGTTTATTAAAAAACAAATAGAATTGACAAACACACTGCTTAGCATGATGTCCGTTCTCTTGTCAAATTTATGCAATTAAATCTTAGATTGGCTATATGGACTGCTAATGGGCTTCCGAACCACACACGTGAAGTTGAATTATTTCTTAAAACAAATTACATTGATGTGCTTCTTGTTTCTTAGACTCATTTTACGAACCGAACGTATTTTTATATAAGAGGATACAATCTTTTTCATACAAACCATCCAGATAACCGTGCTCACGCAGGCTCTTGTATACTTATAAAAAACACTATTAAGTATGAGATGTTGGACGGAGTTCAACAAAACTATATACAGGCAACCTGTATTAAAATTAAATGTGATGACGGTGATATAGGAATTTCTTCAATATATTGTCCACCTCGTCATTGCATATCATACCAACAATATATAGACTTTTTTGAATGATGGGCAAGATGGGCAGTTTAATTGTTGGTGGAGATTTTAATGCTAAACGCCCTTGGTGGGGCTCAAGGCTTATAAATCCAAAAGGGAGAGAACTATATAAATGCATATGCAATGCTAAGTTGTCTACTTTATCGCCAACATATTGGCCATCGATCCTTGCAAAATTCCAGACTTGCTGGACTTTGCCATTTATACTGGTATTCCCTCGGATCGATTTGATATATGCAGTTGCAACGATCTCAGCTCAGATCACACACCCGTAATTATAAATTTATCTAGTGAGATTAACGCTATTCGCAAATGTTATAATCTCAAAACACCTCGATCAGATGTCGATTCTTTTAAATAACGGTTAGATGCTAATCTCAGTTTAAATATAAGCCTGAAAACTGGTGGAGAATTGGACTACGCTGTGGAACATTTCACAAATCGTATACATGAAGCTGCCTTTTTATCAACACCAAGATCTGAAAAAGCAGTACGAAGTAATATTCAAATATCAACCGAAATCAAGCAATTTATAAATGCGAAAAGAAGACTTAGAAAAATGTGGCAGCTTAGCAGAAGCCATTCCGACAAGACATTGTTCAATAAAGCTTGTAAAGACTTAAAGAAAATGCTTGATAAGTTTGAAGAGGATTCTACTGCGACGTTAACAAATCAAAATATGACGAACACCTTTTATGGAAATCTACCAAATACATTAAACGGTCTCTTAAACGAAGTTCTCTTATTAAAAACTTAGATGCATCCTGGTGCAAATCTAATAAAAACACTGCAGAAGCATTTGCTTCTGAAAATAATGAAACGACGTTGTTTTTGGATACGCCATGTCAAATGGATCTACCACTGTCACATATTTCACCAAATGAACGAAATCAAATTTTTAAGTAAAGGCAAATCTCCATGTTACGATTGCATAAACTCAAATGTCGTTAAGAATCTTACCCGTAAAGCCATCATATTCATAACTTTAATTTTCAACTCTATATTAAGATTACACCATTTTCCATCGCAGTGGAAATTCGATACCAAAGCCTAACAAACCTGAAAACGTGTTAGCATCATTTAGACAAATTAGTTTGCTTTCAATTTTATCTAAAATATCTATCTAAAAGTTACTTCTACGAAGATTATTACCTGTTTTAGAGAAGCAGAACATTATCCCTGAATACCAGTTTGGATTTAAGCAAAAGCACGGCAATCCAGAGCAATGCCATCGGATAATTAAAGTAATAACTGATACTCTAGAAAATAAAAAATATTGTTCTGCGGTATTTTTGGATATTCAACAAGCGTTCGATCGAGTATGGCTAAAGCTATCTATCTCAAAGATACTTCTACGTTAAGGTTAAAGATGAACAATCTGATATTTATGAAATTAAAGCCGGAATTCCTCAAGGCAGCATCCTAGGTCCAATATAATATACTTTGTACACTGCCGATATGCCCACCTCACCCGAGGTTACTGTAGCCACATACGCAGATGACACGGCAATTATTGCCTCAAGAAAATGGCCAAAGGAAGCTTCAACATTTATACAAACCCAACTCCATCTGCTCGAAAATTGGTTTAAAAGATAGAACATTAAAGTAAATGCAGAGAAATCTAGTCACATTACATTTACATTTCGATGAAAAGATTGCTGTCCAGTTCAAATATATGAAGAAGAAATCCCCAAACAAAATGTAGTAAAATACTTAGGTATGACACTAGATAGGCGATTAACCTAGAAACCGCAAAACAGGCACAACTAAAATTCAAAAACCGAAAAACTCTATTGGGTCCAAAATCAAATCTTAGTATAAACAATAAATTACGAATTTATAAAATAATTCTGAAGCCAGTTTGGACATACGGCATTCAATTATGGGGTACGTCTAAAAAACAAATATAGATATATTGGAAAGATATCAATCTAAAACCTTAAGATTGATCACAAATGCTCCATGGTTCTCTAAAAACAGCATTATATCGAGAGACCTGAGCATCCCTTCTGTTAAAGTTAAATTAGTAGATTCAGCGAAAATTATATTGGAAGACTAAATCAGCACCCAAATAAATGCCTTAGCCACATCTCTATTAGATAATACCAACGAAACAAGAAGACTTAAGAGAAAACATATACTAGATTTAGCAAACGTGTAAATTTGACTAATGTGTAAATTTGATTTTGCTGTAAATACTGTTTATATTTTTGAAATAGTTATAAACATTCAGTAAATATGCAAACAATATTAAAAAACTAAATATGTTCTGTAATAATTATGTAGTTTACTGAAACTACATAATTCCTGTCATTTACCACTTATGTTATCAGATTTGCTTATCGGTTTAGAAGCAAAAACAAGCGGACAATTCGTAAGTTTGGCCGGTCAGTGGTCCAGGATCTATTTCCATCGATCTATAAATTTTGATTTAGTAAATAGTTAAATTATCGTATTTTCCGATTTAAAAAAAAGTAAAATTTGTTCTTTCGTTCTTAGTTTTTTTTACATATTTGTAAGTAATTGTTCATAAAATGTGAAATCAAAAATTTTTTCCTTATTGCAAATTTGCATTTTTTCATGTTTTAAAAATTCAGAAAGTGAGATCTCTAAGAGACAACCAAAGGATATAACAAAATCGGTAAATGCGTATCAACTCCTCCGCGCTCAAAGAGAACGGTCGTTAAAAGAACTCCTCTCGGAAATTAATTCTAATAAAATAAAATAAGCAGGGAAAGTGCAAAAATAAACTCAATTGTCGGGAAAATAATTATCTAAAATTGTTTGAATTCATTATAAGTATTAACTTGTAAGGAACTCAAACAGTTTTTTGACAAAATAAAATTTTTAAGTTGAACAACAACCCCAGTTGTGTTAGAATAAGTGTAACAAAACAACCAAAATTAAAAAAGGCACACACACAGCTAAACAAACCCACAGCTTGATGAGCCATCGTCTCACTCAAGAGTTGGAACAACGCAGACACTCTTTCTGCAGTGTAAGTTCGCGGAATGCATACTTCGCGATAAATGCAGATGTAAACAATGGAATGAGAGAGGTAGCGCCACTAAGACAAACTCTCTCACCAGGCAGTGCTAGCAACAACAGTAATAACAAAGAAGGTGGAAACACAGCGAACACAGAAATAACACACGAAAACAACGACAAACCATTAAAGGCGGTACAGACAGGCATGGATCGCTACATTACTATAAAGCGTAAATCCAGCCCAGCCAAAGGCAACTCTAACAAAAAAAGTTGCAAAACTGTGAACGGTGAAGAGCCAACAACGTCCGTCATGGGTAAGAACTGGTTTGCATTGCTGAGCGAAGAAGAACCTCAATCTTCTTCCTCGGCAAATGCCGCAACTCCAAGGCCGCCCCCAATATACCTACGTGAGAGTAGCTCAAATGAGCTAGTAAATATTATTGCCCAAGTTGTTGGTAGTGGTGGCTTTCACATAGTGCCAATAAAGAAAGGGAACATTAACGAGACAAAAATTCAGGCATACACCGAAAACGGCTTTCGCGCTATTTCTAGTTATTTTAACGATAGAAATAAAAAATTTTACACGTATCGTCTTAAGAGTAGTAAGGGTATCGCGGTAATCTTAAAAGGCATCGAATCATTTGTAGGACCAGATGAAGTAAAACGAGCACTGGAAAAAGAGAATTTTAACGTTCACTCCGTGGTGAACGTTCTTAACAATAAAAAGGTTCCCCAACCAATGTTCAAGGTCGAACTTCAACCTGACTCGCGGAAACTAAAGAAAAATGAAGTTCATCCAATATACAAACTTCAATATTTGTTATATAGATAAAATAAATATAAAATAAGCAGGGAAAGTGCAAAAATAAACTCAATTGTCGGGAAAATAATTATCTAAAATTGTTTGAATTCATTATAAGTATTAACTTGTAAGGAACTCAAACAGTTTTTTGACAAAATAAAATTTTTAAGTTGAACAACAACCCCAGTTGTGTTAGAATAAGTGTAACAAAACAACCAAAATTAAAAAAGGCACACACACAGCTAAACAAACCCACAGCTTGATGAGCCATCGTCTCACTCAAGAGTTGGAACAACGCAGACACTCTTTCTGCAGTGTAAGTTCGCGGAATGCATACTTCGCGATAAATGCAGATGTAAACAATGGAATGAGAGAGGTAGCGCCACTAAGACAAACTCTCTCACCAGGCAGTGCTAGCAACAACAGTAATAACAAAGAAGGTGGAAACACAGCGAACACAGAAATAACACACGAAAACAACGACAAACCATTAAAGGCGGTACAGACAGGCATGGATCGCTACATTACTATAAAGCGTAAATCCAGCCCAGCCAAAGGCAACTCTAACAAAAAAAGTTGCAAAACTGTGAACGGTGAAGAGCCAACAACGTCCGTCATGGGTAAGAACTGGTTTGCATTGCTGAGCGAAGAAGAACCTCAATCTTCTTCCTCGGCAAATGCCGCAACTCCAAGGCCGCCCCCAATATACCTACGTGAGAGTAGCTCAAATGAGCTAGTAAATATTATTGCCCAAGTTGTTGGTAGTGGTGGCTTTCACATAGTGCCAATAAAGAAAGGGAACATTAACGAGACAAAAATTCAGGCATACACCGAAAACGGCTTTCGCGCTATTTCTAGTTATTTTAACGATAGAAATAAAAAATTTTACACGTATCGTCTTAAGAGTAGTAAGGGTATCGCGGTAATCTTAAAAGGCATCGAATCATTTGTAGGACCAGATGAAGTAAAACGAGCACTGGAAAAAGAGAATTTTAACGTTCACTCCGTGGTGAACGTTCTTAACAATAAAAAGGTTCCCCAACCAATGTTCAAGGTCGAACTTCAACCTGACTCGCGGAAACTAAAGAAAAATGAAGTTCATCCAATATACAAACTTCAATATTTGTTATATAGAAGAATTACGGTCGAAGAACCCCACAAAAGAAATGGTCCCGTTCAATGCCAAAATTGTCAAGAGTATGGACACACAAAATCATACTGCACTTTGCCAACCGTTTGTGTTGTATGTGGTGATCTACACCAATCGTCCGTCTGCAAAGTTAAAACGCAGGAACAGAAAAAGTGCAGTAATTGCGGGGAACAACATACCGCAAATTACAGAGGTTGTAGGGTTTACAAAGAACTTAAGCATAAACTAGAAGAGAAGCGTAAACTCATTTCTAACCGAAACGCGCCTAATCCTATAATCGACATCCAACAGACTCCAGTTTACTCTAGCAACGGAAACGGTATTACAAACGGTATAACATACGCGAATGTTCTAAGGGCGCATACACCTAATGCCCCAGTGCAACAACATGGTAACTCTGAATCAATGATTCAACAACTGGTACAGAGTATAAACATGTTCATGTCAACTATGCAATCAATGATGCAAGAATTCATGCGAAACCAGAATCAGTTAATTCAAACTCTACTTACCAAAAAATAGGCCCTCTTAAGATATGTACATGGAACGCAAACGGTGTGAACCAACATAGACACGAACTGACCGAGTACCTAGATCGGCAGAATATTGATATAATGCTACTATCAGAAACTCATCTCACAGACAAATACAATTTTCAGATACCTAATTTTAGATTTTATGGTACTCACCACCCCGACGGTAAGGCTCATGGGGGCACTGGTATCCTAATACGTAAACGAATGAAACATGAAGTCGCTGAAGGAGTCTCACAAAACTACCTTCAAGCGACAACAATTCGTATCCAGATTCAAGGTAGTTTTCTTACCATTTCAGCAATATATTTCCCCCCGCGGTTCGCGATATCAGAAGATATACTTCTGAACTTCTTCAATGGTCTCGGACACAACTTTATTGCTGCTGGTGACTACAATGCCAAACATACGCACTGGGGATCCCGTTTAGCAAACCCTAGGGGAAACCAGCTGTATAAATGTCTAATGCGACGTCAAAATAAATTGGACTTTATATCTCCCAGTCAACCTACATATTGGCCTTCTGATATTAACAAAAAGCCTGACTTGATAGACTTCGGTATAATAGGAGGAGTTAGTAAATCTAACTTATCTGCTAGTACCTGTACTGACTTATCGTCAGATCACTCGCCAGTTATATTTCTTCTTCACGGGAAGACAGTACTTGTAGATGACCCACTAAGGCTTACTTCATACACAACTAACTGGTTAAAATACAGGAAGTACATTAGTAGTCATTTAGATTCGAATCATCTAATTTCTAACGCGGATGAGATCGATAACAACGTATCCAACTTGAACGTAATCCTGGAACAGGCGGCCATTCACGCTACACACAGACAAATAAAAGCGACAAATAGTTTGAATACTTACACCAACCGGGAAATAGAGCACCTTGTAAGTGAAAAAAGGAGGTTCCGTCGCGAATGGCAGCGAAATAGGTCACCAGCGGCACGACTAAGACTGACTGAAGCTACTAAAAGGTTGCAAAGCGCACTTAGAAAAGAAGACAGTAGACAGCAGGCTAGTTTCATTGCAAGTTTAACTCCGACTGATTCAACCAAATTCTCATTATGGAAAACATTAAGAAATACTAGTATGCCCACCGAAACGCAATTTCCAATACGCGACGCAAATGGCAATTGGGCAATATCAGAAGAGGAAAAAACCAATGTTTTTGCAAACCATCTGTCCCAGGTATTTCGCCCAAATCCTGCAAGTAGCGACCTCCTTCCACCTGATGATAAAATGTCTGCCGTAATTCCATTGTTTACTAACGCAAATGAAGTTCTGAATGTCATTAAAGAAACCGTGAATCCAGGTAAATCACCTGGATATGATCATATCACGCCTAAAATAATCTTGGAACTTCCCTATATTGCTGTGAAGTTCCTGGCAAAATTATTTAACTCTATTTTGAGACATGGTTACTTTCCTAAAGTGTGGAAAATTTCTCTGATTCAAATGATTTTAAAGCCAGGAAAGGACAAATCAATACCTTCCTCGTACAGGCTGATCAGTTTGCTTCCCTGCTTATCCAAACTATTTGAAAAAGTTCTTTTATCGAAAATAAAACCGTTTCTCGTGTCAAATAACATAGTACCAGACCATCAGTTTGGTTTTCGCGAAGGTCACAGCACTATCGAACAAGTAAACCGTCTGACCCAAGCAATTGAAAAATCATTTGAACGGCGAGAATATTGCTGCGCAGTATTCCTGGATGTTGCTCAAGCATTTGACAAAGTCTGGCACTTTGGCTTGACCTACAAAATTTGCAAATACTTACCGGCAAATACGCATCGAATTCTTGAGTCTTACTTAGAAAACCGCAGATTCAGAGTCAAATGTGGACAACACGTCACCGATGACCGCGAAATACTAGCAGGTGTTCCCCAGGGAAGCGTCATGGGGCCTATCCTTTACATTCTGTTTACCGCAGATATTCCTACCAGCCCAAACGTGCTAACATCCACTTTTGCCGATGATACCGCTATAATGGCCACACATAAAAAGCAGGATATTGCATCTATGAATCTAGGTGTACATCTCAGACGAGTAGAATCTTGGCTCTCTGACTGGAGAATAAAAGTCAATGAGGCTAAATACACACAGGTAACTTTCACACTGAATTTTAGCACTTGTCCGACATTGAAATTAAACAATATCCCTTTTTCTCAATCTGATCATGTTTCATACCTTGGAATCCACCTGGATCGCCGACTCACCTGGAGAAGTCATATCGAAGCCAAGAAAACTCAACTTAAGGTCCATCAACTTCACTGGCTCCTAAACGCGAACTCAAAACTAAGCCTTGAATATAAGGTCCTGCTATACAACAGTGCAATCAAACCTATCTGGTTATATGGTGCCCAGCTATGGGGCAAAGCAAGCTCGAGCAATCTCGACAAAATCCAAAGAGTTCAATCGAAGACATTGCGGCTTATTACCGGTGCCCCTTGGTATATGAGGAATGAAAGAATCCACCGAGACTTGAAAATACCTCTCGTTAAAGAGGCAATTCAAAAAATCAATATAAAGCACAAAGAGAAGCTCGAACGTCATGATAACATACTTGCTAGACAATTATTGTGCAGTCCCAGCTCTTTAAGACTTCGGAGAAACGAACGCCGTGTTTTCTAATCTTCATCCGTAACAGTAATCGCGAACACACGCGCCCGAAAGACTGTGTAGAATCCTTTTCTACGTCACGTGGCTTAAACGCTCTTATACGTGATCTTTAAAACAGTCAATATCAATCGCGGACGAACACTCAAAAAAGACTGTGTAGAATCCTTTATTCTACGTCACGTGGCTTAGATGCTCTCATACGTGATCCTTAAAACAGTCAACGCGAAAAACCTACAAAACCCAAATTACGTCGTCCATTCTGCTATTCTAGAGTTATCCGTTATACTTACATAACTAGAGTTCTTCACTCTACATAATATCGCGAACACTTTGTAAATGACTGTAAGGGTCCACTGGACCTTTATCACGAGGTTTAAGCCAAACCAGGTTTAAAATTCTCAGACATGTGATCCATACCAGTTATATACTATTTTGACCAAATTAATTAAAATTCCTGCCAATTAGCAGAGATCCACATTACAAGAAATCCATACTAGGATTCATTATTGAATTATACTTAAGATTCGTATACTTATTGTTAGGCTCCATTGGAGCAGATTCAATAATTCAAATAAAGCTTATATAAAAAAATACAAAAAAAAAAAAATGCGTATAGAACACTAGTTACCCATCTTGATAATAACAAAATTAAGTTTCATACCTTCCAATTAAAACAAGAAAGGTCCTACCAAGTTGTGGTTAAAAACTTACATTTCTTAACACCTGTTGACGATATAAAAAGTGAAATCGAGAAATAAGGACACTTTGTGAGAAATGTGGTTAACGTAAAAAGTCGCTTCACAAAAGCTCCACTATCCATCTTTTTTGTTGATTTGGCGCCAAGCCCGAACAATATGGATGTGTACAATATTAAATGCCTGCTCAATGCAGTTCTTAAAATAGAACCACCTTTTAAAACTGACGATACGATATTGTACAGTGTCATAGATGCCAACAATATTGTACAGTGTCATAGATGCCAACAATTTGGCCACTCTAAAACATACTGCAGAAAATCATACAGCTATGTTAAATGCGGCTTAAATCATCCCACTGCGCAATGTACTAAGGATAGAAATGTTCCTCCTCAATGTACCAACTGCATTAAAAATCACCCTGCAAATTTAAAGTATTTAAAGTACTCATTGAAAGGAAACACCAAAACAGAAGGCAGTACAATGAGAGTAATCGTCCAAACTTCAACACGTTTCATGCTCCCAGCTACAATAGAAACAGTGAGAACATTCCCAATAACTCTTCGTATGCTGATGTTTTAAGGAATGATGTAAGCCCGCAAGGTACACCACTCAGCCAAAGAGAAAGTTTATTAAAAAACAAATAGAATTGACAAACACACTGCTTAGCATGATGTCCGTTCTCTTGTCAAATTTATGCAATTAAATCTTAGATTGGCTATATGGACTGCTAATGGGCTTCCGAACCACACACGTGAAGTTGAATTATTTCTTAAAACAAATTACATTGATGTGCTTCTTGTTTCTGAGACTCATTTTACGAACCGAACGTATTTTTATATAAGAGGATACAATCTTTTTCATACAAACCATCCAGATAACCGTGCTCACGCAGGCTCTTGTATACTTATAAAAAACACTATTAAGTATGAGATGTTGGACGGAGTTCAACAAAACTATATACAGGCAACCTGTATTAAAATTAAATGTGATGACGGTGATATAGTAATTTCTTCAATATATTGTCCACCTTGTCATTGCATATCATACCAACAATATATAGACTTTTTTGAATGATGGACAAGAGATTTATTGTTGGTGGAGATTTTAATGCTAAACACCCTTGGTGGGGCTCAAGGCTCATAAATCCAAAAGGGAGAGAACTATATAAATGTATATGCAATGCTAAGTTGTCTACTTTACCGATTGGCTCACCAACATATTGGTCATCGATCCTTGCAAAATTCCAAACTTGCTGGGCTTTGCCATTTATATTGGTATTCCCTCGGATCGATTGGATATATGCAGTTGCAACGATCCCAGCTCAGATCACACACCCGTAATTATAAATTTAACGATTAACACTATTCCCAAATGTTATAATCTCAAAACACCTCAAACAGATGTCGATTCTTTTAAACAACGGTTATATGCTAATCTCAGTTTAAATATAAGCCTGAAAACTGGTGGAGAATTGGACGACGCTGTGGAACACTTCACAAATCTTATACATGAAGCTGCCTTTTTATCAACACCAAGATCTGGAAAAGCAGTACGAAGTAATATTCAAATATCAACCGAAATCAAGCAATTTATAAATGCGAAAAGAAGACTTAGAAAAATGTGGCAGCTTAGCAGAACCCCTTCGACAAGAGAGTGCTCAATAAAGCTTGTAGAGACTTAAAGAAAATGCTTGATAAGTTTGAAGAGGATTCTACAGCGACGTTATTGGAGAAAATTAACAAATCAAAATATGACGGACACCTTTTATGGAAATCTACCAAATACATTAAACGGGCTGTTAAACGAAGTTCTCTTATTAAAAACTTAGATGGATCCTGGTGCAAATCTAATAAAAATACTGCAGAAGCATTTGCACTTCATTTAAGAGATACCTTTCAACCATTTGAATTCTACTGTTTCCATGAAAATAATGAAACGACGTTGTTTTTGGATACGCCATGTCAAATGGATCTACCACTGTCACATATTTCACCAAATGAAGTGCAGAACGAAATTAAATTTTTAAATAAGGGCAAATCTCCAGGTTACGATTGCATAAACTCAAATGTTGTTAAGAATCTTACCCGTAAATCCATCATATTCATGACTTTAACTTTCAACTCTATATTAAGATTAGACCCTATTCCATCGCAGTGGATACCAAAAGCCTAACAAACCTGAAAACATGTTAACATCATTTAGACAAATTAGTTTGCTTTCAATTTTATCTAAAATATCTATCTAAAAGTTACTTCTACGAAGATTATTACCTGTTTTAGAGAAGCAGAACATTATCCCTGAATACCAGTTTGGATTTAGGCAAAAGCACGGCACTCCAGAGCAATGACATCGGATAATTAAAGTAATAACTGATACTCTAGAAAATAAAAAATATTGTTCTGCGGTATTTTTGGATATTCAACAAGCGTTCGATCGAGTATGGCACCATGGTTTACTCTATAAAATTAAAAAAGTTCTACCAGCGCAATTTTGTTTATTTTTTAAAAGCTATCTATCTCAAAGATACTTCTACGTTAAGGTTAAAGATGAACAATCTGATATTTATGAAATTAAAGCCGGAATTCCTCAAGGCAGCATCCTAGGTCCAATTTAATATACTTTGTACACTGCCGATATGCCCATCTCACCCGAGGTTACTGTAGCCACATACGCAGATGACACGGCAATTATTGCCTCAAGTAAATGGCCAAAGGAAGCTTCAACATTTATACAAACCCAACTCCATATGCTCGAAAATTGGTTTAAAAGATAGAACATTAAAGTAAATGCAGAGAAATCTAGTCACATTACATTTACATTTCGATGAAAAGATTGTTGTCCAGTTCAAATATATGAAGAAGAAATCCCCAAACAAAATGTAGTAAAATACTTAGGTATGACACTAGATAGGCGATTAACCTAGAAACCGCATATAAAAGCAAAACAGGCACAACTAAAATTCAAAAACCGAAAAACTCTATTGGGTCCAAAATCAAATCTTAGTATAAACAATAAATTACGAATTTATAAAATAATTCTGAAGCCAGTTTGGACATACGGCATTCAATTATGGGGTACGTCTAAAAAACAAATATAGATATATTGGAAAGATATCAATCTAAAACCTTAAGATTGATCACAAAAGCTCCATGGTTCTCTAAAAACAGCATTATATCGAGAGACCTGAGCATCCCTTCTGTTAAAGTTAAATTAGTAGATTCAGCGAAAATTATATTGGAAGACTAAATCAGCACCCAAATAAATGCCTTAGCCACATCTCTATTAGATAATACCAACGAAACAAGAAGACTTAAGAGAAAACATATACTAGATTTAGCAAACGTGTAAATTTGACTAATGTGTAAATTTGATTATGCTGTAAATACTGTTTATATTTTTGAAATAGTTATAAACATTCAGTAAATATGCAAACAATATTAAAAAACTAAATATGTTCTGTAATAATTATGTAGTTTACTGAAACTACATAATTCCTGTCATTTACCACTTATGTTATCAGATTTGCTTATCGGTTTAGAAGCAAAAACAAGCGGACAATTCGTAAGTTTGGCCGGTCAGTGGTCCAGGATCGATTTCCATCGATCTATAAATTTTGATTTAGTAAATAGTTAAATTATCGTATTTTCCGATTTAAAAAAAAGTAAAATTTGTTCTTTCGTTCTTAGTTTTTTTTACATATTTGTAAGTAATTGTTCATAAAATGTGAAATCAAAAATTTTTTCCTTATTGCAAATTTGCATTTTTTCATGTTTTAAAAATTCAGAAAGTGAGATCTCTAAGAGACAACCAAAGGATATAACAAAATCGGTAAATGCGTATCAACTCCTCCGCGCTCGAAGAGAACAGTCGTTAAAAGAACTCCTCTCGGAAATTAATTCTAATAAAATAAAATAAGCAGGGAAAGTGCAAAAATAAACTCAATTGTCGGAAAATAATTATCTAAAATTGTTTGAATTCATTATAAGTATTAACTTGTAAGGAATTCAAACAGTTTTTTGACAAAATAAAATTTTTAAGTTGAACAACAACCCCAGTTGTGTTAGAATAAGTGTAACAAAACAACCAAAATTAAAAAAGGCACACACACAGCTAAACAAACCCACAGCTTGATGAGCCATCGTCTCACTCAAGAGTTGGAACAACGCAGACACTCTTTCTGCAGTGTAAGTTCGCGGAATGCATACTTCGCGATAAATGCAGATGTAAACAATGGAATGAGAGAGGTAGCGCCACTAAGACAAACTCTCTCACCAGGCAGTGCTAGCAACAACAGTAATAACAAAGAAGGTGGAAACACAGCGAACACAGAAATAACACACGAAAACAACGACAAACCATTAAAGGCGGTACAGACAGGCATGGATCGCTACATTACTATAAAGCGTAAATCCAGCCCAGCCAAAGGCAACTCTAACAAAAAAAGTTGCAAAACTGTGAACGGTGAAGAGCCAACAACGTCCGTCATGGGTAAGAACCGGTTTGCATTGCTGAGCGAAGAAGAACCTCAATCTTCTTCCTCGGCAAATGCCGCAACTCCAAGGCCGCCCCCAATATACCTACGTGAGAGTAGCTCAAATGAGCTAGTAAATATTATTGCCCAAGTTGTTGGTAGTGGTGGCTTTCACATAGTGCCAATAAAGAAAGGGAACATTAACGAGACAAAAATTCAGGCATACACCGAAAACGGCTTTCGCGCTATTTCTAGTTATTTTAACGATAGAAATAAAAATTTTTACACGTATCGTCTTAAGAGTAGTAAGGGTATCGCGGTAATCTTAAAAGGCATCGAAACATTTGTAGGACCAGATGAAGTAAAACGAGCACTGGAAAAAGAGAATTTTAACGTTCACTCCGTGGTGAACGTTCTTAACAATAAAAAGGTTCCCCAACCAATGTTCAAGGTCGAACTTCAACCTGACTCGCGGAAACTAAAGAAAAATGAAGTTCATCCAATATACAAACTTCAATATTTGTTATATAGAAGAATTACGGTCGAAGAACCCCACAAAAGAAATGGTCCGGTTCAATGCCAAAATTGTCAAGAGTATGGACACACAAAATCATACTGCACTTTGCCAACCTTTTGTGTTGTATGTGGTGATCTACACCAATCGTCCGTCTGCAAAGTTAAAACGCAGGAACAGAAAAAGTGCAGTAATGGCGGGGAACAACATACCACAAATTACAGAGGTTGTAGGGTTTACAAAGAACTTAAGCATAAACTAGAAGAGAAGCGTAAACTCATTTCTAACCGAAACGCTCCGAATCCTATAATCGACATCCAACAGACTCCAGTTTACTCTAGCAACGGAAACGGTATAACATACGCGAATGTTCTAAGGGCGCATACACCTAATGCCCCAGTGCAACAACATGGTAACTCTGAATCAATGATTCAACAACTGGTACAGAGTATAAACATGTTCATGTCAACTATGCAATCAATGATGCAAGAATTCATGCGAAACCAGAATCAGTTAATTCAAACTCTACTTACCAAAAAATAGGCCCTCTTAAGATATGTACATGGAACGCAAACGGTGTGAACCAACATAGACACGAACTGACCGAGTACCTAGATCGGCAGAATATTGATATAATGCTACTATCAGAAACTCATCTCACAGACAAATACAATTTTCAGATACCTAATTTTAGATTTTATGGTACTCACCACCCCGACGGTAAGGCTCATGGGGGCACTGGTATCCTAATACGTAAACGAATGAAACATGAAGTCGCTGAAGGAGTCTCACAAAACTACCTTCAAGCGACAACAATTCGTATCCAGATTCAAGGTAGTTTTCTTACCATTTCAGCAATATATTTCCCCCCGCGGTTCGCGATATCAGAAGATATACTTCTGAACTTCTTCAATGGTCTCGGACACAACTTTATTGCTGCTGGTGACTACAATGCCAAACATACGCACTGGGGATCCCGTTTAGCAAACCCTAGGGGAAACCAGCTGTATAAATGTCTAATGCGACGTCAAAATAAATAAGAGGAGTTAGTAAATCTAACTTATCTGCTAGTACCTGTACTGACTTATCGTCAGATCACTCGCCAGTTATATTTCTTCTTCACGGGAAGACAGTACTTGTAGATGACCCACTAAGGCTTACTTCATACACAACTAACTGGTTAAAATACAGGAAGTACATTAGTAGTCATTTAGATTCGAATCATCTAATTTCTAACGCGGATGAGATCGATAACAACGTATCCAACTTGAACGTAATCCTGGAACAGGCGGCCATTCACGCTACACACAGACAAATAAAAGCGACAAATAGTTTGAATACTTACACCAACCGGGAAATAGAGCACCTTGTAAGTGAAAAAAGGAGGTTCCGTCGCGAATGGCAGCGAAATAGGTCACCAGCGGCACGACTAAGACTGACTGAAGCTACTAAAAGGTTGCAAAGCGCACTTAGAAAAGAAGACAGTAGACAGCAGGCTAGTTTCATTGCAAGTTTAACTCCGACTGATTCAACCAAATTCTCATTATGGAAAACATTAAAAAATACTAGTATGCCCACCGAAACGCAATTTCCAAGACATGGTTACTTTCCTAAAGTGTGGAAAATTTCTCTGATTCAAATGATTTTAAAGCCAGGAAAGGACAAATCAATACCTTCCTCGTACAGGCCGATCAGTTTGCTTCCCTGCTTATCCAAACTATTTGAAAAAGTTCTTTTATCGAAAATAAAACCGTTTCTCGTGTCAAATAACATAATACCAGACCATCAGTTTGGTTTTCACGAAGGTCACAGCACTATCGAACAAGTAAACCGTCTGACCCAAGCAATTGAAAAATCATTTGAACGGCGAGAATATTGCTGCGCAGTATTCCTGGATGTTGCTCAAGCATTTGACAAAGTCTGGCACTTTGGCTTGACCTACAAAATTTGCAAATACTTACCGGCAAATACGCATCGAATTCTTGAGTCTTACTTAGAAAACCGCAGATTCAGAGTCAAATGTGGACAACACGTCACCGATGACCGCGAAATACTAGCAGGTGTTCCCCAGGGAAGCGTCTTGGGGCCTATCCTTTACATTCTGTTTACCGCAGATATTCCTACCAGCCCAAACGTGCTAACATCCACTTTTGCCGATGATACCGCTATAATGGCCACACATAAAAAGCAGGATATTGCATCTATGAATCTAGGTGTACATCTCAGACGAGTAGAATCTTGGCTCTCTGACTGGAGAATAAAAGTCAATGAGGCTAAATGCACACAGGTAACTTTCACACTGAATTTTAGCACTTGTCCGACATTGAAATTAAACAATATCCCTTTTTCTCAATCTGATCATGTTTCATACCTTGGAATCCACCTGGATCGCCGACTCACCTGGAGAAGTCATATCGAAGCCAAGAAAACTCAACTGAAACTTAAGGTCCATCAACTTCACTGGCTCCTAAACGCGAACTCAAAACTAAGCCTTGAATATAAGGTCCTGCTATACAACAGTGCAATCAAACCTATCTGGTTATATGGTGCCCAGCTATGGGGCAAAGCAAGCTCGAGCAATCTCGACAAAATCCAAAGAGTCCAATCGAAGACATTGCGGCTTATTACCGGTGCCCCTTGGTATATGAGGAATGAAAATATCCACCGAGACTTGAAAATACCTCTCGTTAAAGAGGCAATTCAAAAAATCAATATAAAGCACAAAGAGAAGCTCGAACGTCATGATAACATACTTGCTAGACAATTATTGTGCAGTCCCAGCTCTTTAAGACTTCGGAGAAACGAACGCCGTGTTTTCTAATCTTCATCCGTAACAGTAATCACGAACACACGCGCCCGAAAGACTGTGTAGAATCCTTTTCTACGTCACGTGGCTTAAACGCTCTTATACGTGATCTTTAAAACAATCAATATCAATCGCGGACGAACACTCAAAAAAGACTGTGTAGAATCCTTTATTCTACGTCACGTGGCTTAGATGCTCTCATACGTGATCCTTAAAACAGTCAACGCGAAAAACCTACAAAACCCAAATTACGTCGTCCACTCTGCTATTCTAGAGTTATCCGTTATACTTACATAACTAGAGTTCTTCACTCTACATAATATCGCGAACACTTTGTAAATGACTGTAAGGGTCCCCTGGACCTTTATCACGAGGTTTAAGCCAAACCAGGTTTAAAATTCTCAGACATGTGATCCATACCAGTTATATACTATTTTGACCAAATTAATTAAAATTCCTGCCAATTAGCAGAGATCCACATTACAAGAAATCCATACTAGGATTCATTATTGAATTATACTTAAGATTCGTATACTTATTGTTAGGCTCCATTGGAGCAGATTCAATAATTCAAATAAAGCTTATATAAAAAAATACAAAAAAAAAAAAAAATGCGTATAGAACACTAGTTACCCATCTTGATAATAACAAAATTAAGTTTCATACCTTCCAATTAAAACAAGAAAGGTCCTACCAAGTTGTGGTTAAAAACTTACATTTCTTAACACCTGTTGACGATATAAAAAGTGAAATCGAGAAATAAGGACACTTTGTGAGAAATGTGGTTAACGTAAAAAGTCGCTTCACAAAAGCTCCACTATCCATCTTTTTTGTTGTTTGGCGCCAAGCCCGAACAATACGGATGTGTACAATATTAAATGCCTGCTCAATGCAGTTCTTAAAATAGAACCACCTTTGAAAACTGACGATATTGTACAGTGTCATAGACGCCAACAATTTGGCCACTCTAAAACATACTGCAGAAAATCATACAGCTATGTTAAATGCGGCTTAAATCATCCCACTGCGCAATGTACTAAGGATAGAAATGCTCCTCCTCAATGTACCAACTGCATTAAAAATCACCCTGCAAATTTAAAGTATTTAAAGTACTCATTGAAAGGAAACACCAAAACAGAAGGCAGTACAATGAGAGTAATCGTCCAAACTTCAACACGTTTCATGCTCCCAGCTATAATAGAAACAGTGAGAACATTCCCAATAACTCTTCGGAATGGAATGATGTAAGCCCGCAAGGTACACCACTCAGCCAAAGAGAAAGTTTATTAAAAAACAAATAGAATTGACAAACACACTGCTTAGCATGATGTCCGTTCTCTTGTCAAATTTATGCAATTAAATCTTAGATTGGCAATATGGACCGCTAATGGGCTTCCGAACCACACACGTGAAGTTGAATTATTTCTTAAAACAAATTACATTGATGTGCTTCTTGTTTCTGAGACTCATTTTACGAACCGAACGTATTTTTATATAAGAGGATACAATCTTTTTCATACAAACCATCCAGATAACCGTGCTCACGCAGGCTCTTGTATACTTATAAAAAACACTATTAAGTATGAGATGTTGGACGGAGTTCAACAAAACTATATACAGGCAACCTGTATTAAAATTAAATGTGATGACGGTGATATAGTAATTTTTTCAATATATTGTCCACCTCGTCATTGCATATCATACCAACAATATATAGACTTTTTTGAATGATGGGCAAGATGGGCAGTTTAATTGTTGGTGGAGATTTTAATGCTAAACGCCCTTGGTGGGGCTCAAGGCTTATAAATCCAAAAGGGAGAGAACTATATAAATGCATATGCAATGCTAAGTTGTCTACTTTATCGCCAACATATTGGCCATCGATCCTTGCAAAATTCCAGACTTGCTGGACTTTGCCATTTATACTGGTATTCCCTCGGATCGATTTGATATATGCAGTTGCAACGATCTCAGCTCAGATCACACACCCGTAATTATAAATTTATCTAGTGAGATTAACACTATTCGCAAATGTTATAATCTCAAAACACCTCGATCAGATGTCGATTCTTTTAAATAACGGTTAGATGCTAATCTCAGTTTAAATATAAGCCTGAAAACTGGTGGAGAATTGGACTACGCTGTGGAACATTTCACAAATCGTATACATGAAGCTGCCTTTTTATCAACACCAAGATCTGAAAAAGCAGTACGAAGTAATATTCAAATATCAACCGAAATCAAGCAATTTATAAATGCGAAAAGAAGACTTAGAAAAATGTGTCAGCTTAGCAGAAGCCATTCCGACAAGACATTGTTCAATAAAGCTTGTAAAGACTTAAAGAAAATGCTTGATAAGTTTGAAGAGGATTCTACTGCGACGTTAACAAATCAAAATATGACGAAAACCTTTTATGGAAATCTACCAAATACATTAAACGGTCTGTTAAACGAAGTTCTCTTATTAAAAACTTAGATGCATCCTGGTGCAAATCTAACAAAAACACTGCAGAAGCATTTGCTTCTGAAAATAATGAAACGACGTTGTTTTTGGATACGCCATGTCAAATGGATCTACCACTGTCACATATTTCACCAAATGAAGTGCAGAACGAAATCAAATTTTTAAGTAAAGGCAAATCTCCAGGTTACGATTGCATAAACTCAAATGTCGTTAAGAATCTTACCCGTAAAGCCATCATATTCATAACTTTAATTTTAAACTCTATATTAAGATTACACCATTTTCCATCGCAGTGGAAATTCGCGGAAGTCATCATGATACCAAAGCCTAACAAACCTGAAAACATGTTAGCATCATTTAGACAAATTAGAGAAGCAGAACATTATCCCTGAATACCAGTTTGGATTTAGGCAAAAGCACGGCACTCCAGAGCAATGCCATCGGATAATCAAAGTAATAACTGATACTCTAGAAAATAAAAAATATTGTTCTGCGGTATTTTTGGATATTCAACAAGCGTTCGATCGAGTATGGCACCATGGTTTACTCTATAAAATTAAAAAAGTTCTACCAGCGCAATTTTGTTTATTTTTTAAAAGCTATCTATCTCAAAGATACTTCTACGTTAAGGTTAAAGATGAACAATCTGATATTTATGAAATTAAAGCCGGAATTCCTCAAGGCAGCATCCTAGGTCCAATTTAATATACTTTGTACACTGCCGATATGCCCATCTCACCCGAGGTTACTGTAGCCACATACGCAGATGACACGGCAATTATTGCCTCAAGTAAATGGCCAAAGGAAGCTTCAACATTTATACAAACCCAACTCCATATGCTCGAAAATTGGTTTAAAAGATAGAACATTAAAGTAAATGCAGAGAAATCTAGTCACATTACATTTACATTTCGATGAAAAGATTGCTGTCCAGTTCAAATATATGAAGAAGAAATCCCCAAACAAAATGTAGTAAAATACTTAGGTATGACACTAGATAGGCGATTAACCTAGAAACCGCATATAAAAGCAAAACAGGCACAACTAAAATTCAAAAACCGAAAAACTCTATTGGGTCCAAAATCAAATCTTAGTATGAACAATAAATTACGAATTTATAAAATAATTCTGAAGCCAGTTTGGACATACGGCATTCAATTATGGGGTACGTCTAAAAAACAAATATAGATATATTGGAAAGATATCAATCTAAAACCTTAAGATTGATCACAAATGCTCCATGGTTCTCTAAAAACAGCATTATATCGAGAGACCTGAGCATCCCTTCTGTTAAAGTTAAATTAGTAGATTCAGCGAAAATTATATTGGAAGACTCAATCAGCACCCAAATAAATGCCTTAGCCACATCTCTATTAGATAATACCAACGAAACCAGAAGACTTAAGAGAAAACATATACTAGATTTAGCAAACATGTAAATTTGACTAATGTGTAAATTTGATTATGCTGTAAATACTGTTTATATTTTTGAAATAGTTATAAACATTCAGTAAATATGCAAACAATATTAAAAAACTAAATATGTTCTGTAATAATTATGTAGTTTACTGAAACTACATAATTCCTGTCATTTACCACTTATGTTATCAGATTTGCTTATCGGTTTAGAAGCAAAAACAAGCACGAAGCAAAGTATGTTTGGCCGGACAGTGGTCCAGGATCGATTTCCATCGATCTATAAATTTTGATTTAGTAAATAGTTAAATTATCGAATTTTCCGATTTAAAAAAAAGTAAAATTTGTTCTTTCGTTCTTAGTTTTTTTTACATATTTGTAAGTAATTGTTCATAAAATGTGAAATCAAAAATTTTTTCCTTATTGCAAATTTGCATTTTTTCATGTTTTAAAAATTCAGAAAGTGAGATCTCTAAGAGACAGCCAAATAAGGATAATGACAAAATCGGTAAATGCGTATAGAACACTAGTTACCCATCTTGATAATAACAAAATTAAGTTTCATACCTTCCAATTAAAACAAGAAAGGTCCTACCAAGTTGTGGTTAAAAACTTACATTTCTTAACACCTGTTGACGATATAAAAAGTGAAATCGAGAAATAAGGACACTTTGTGAGAAATGTGGTTAACGTAAAAAGTCGCTTCACAAAAGCTCCACTATCCATCTTTTTTGTTGATTTGGCGCCAAGCCCGAACAATACGGATGTGTACAATATTAAATGCCTGCTCAATGCAGTTCTTAAAATAGAACCACCTTTTAAAACTGACGATATTGTACAGTGTCATAGATGCCAACAATTTGGCCACTCTAAAACATACTGCAGAAAATCATACAGCTGTGTTAAATGCGGCTTAAATCATCCCACTGCGCAATGTACTAAGGATAGAAATGTTCCTCCTCAATGTACCAACTGCATTAAAAATCACCCTGCAAATTTAAAGTATTTAAAGTACTCATTGAAAGGAAACACCAAAACAGAAGGCAGTACAATGAGAGTAATCGTCCAAACTTCAACACGTTTCATGCTCCCAGCTATAATAGAAACAGTGAGAACATTCCCAATAACTCTTCGTATGCTGATGTTTTAAGGAATGATGTAAGCCCGCAAGGTACACCACTCAGCCAAAGAGAAAGTTTATTAAAAAACAAATAGAATTGACAAACACACTGCTTAGCATGATGTCCGTTCTCTTGTCAAATTTATGCAATTAAATCTTAGATTGGCAATATGGACTGTTAATGGGCTTCCGAACCACACACGTGAAGTTGAATTATTTCTTAAAACAAATTACATTGATGTGCTTCTTGTTTCTGAGACTCATTTTACGAACCGAACGTATTTTTGTATAAGAGATACAATCTTTTTCATACAAACCATCCAGATAACCGTGCTCACGCAGGCTCTTGTATACTTATAAAAAACACTATTAAGTATGAGATGTTGGACGGAGTTCAACAAATCTATATACAGGCAACCTGTATTAAAATTAAATGTGATGACGGTGATATAGTAATTTCTTCAATATATTGTCCACCTCGTCATTGCATATCATACCAACAATATATAGACTTTTTTGAATGATGGGCAAGAGTTTTATTGTTGGTGGAGATTTTAATGCTAAACGCCCTTGGTGGGGCTCAAGGCTTATAAATCCAAAAGGGAGAGAACTATATAAATGCATATGCAATGCTAAGTTGTCTACTTTATCGCCAACATATTGGCCATCGATCCTTGCAAAATTCCAGACTTGCTGGACTTTGCCATTTATACTGGTATTCCCTCGGATCGATTTGATATATGCAGTTGCAACGATCTCAGCTCAGATCACACATCCGTAATTATAAATTTATCTAGTGGGATTAACACTATTCGCAAATGGTATAATCTCAAAGCACCTCGAACAGATGTCGATTCTTTTAAACAACGGTTAGATGCTAATCTCAGTTTAAATATAAGCCTGAAAACTGGTGGAGAATTGGACTACGCTGTGGAACATTTTACAAATCGTATACATGAAGCTGCCTTTTTATCAACACCAAGATCTGAAAAAGCAGTACGAAGTAATATTCAAAAATCAACCGAAATCAAGCAATTTATAAATGCGAAAAGAAGACTTAGAAAAATGTGTCAGCTTAGCAGAAGCCATTCCGACAAGACATTGTTCAATAAAGCTTGTAAAGACTTAAAGAAAATGCTTGATAAGTTTGAAGAGGATTCTACTGCGACGTTAACAAATCAAAATATGACGAACACCTTTTATGGAAATCTACCAAATACATTAAACGGTCTGTTAAACGAAGTTCTCTTATTAAAAACTTAGATGCATCCTGGTGCAAATCTAACAAAAACACTGCAGAAGCATTTGCTTCTGAAAATAATGAAACGACGTTGTTTTTGGATACGCCATGTCAAATGGATCTACCACTGTCACATATTTCACCAAATGAACGAAATCAAATTTTTAAGTAAAGGCAAATCTCCAGGTTACGATTGCATAAACTCAAATGTCGTTAAGAATCTTACCCGTAAAGCCATCATATTCATAACTTTAATTTTCAACTCTATATTAAGATTACACCATTTTCCATCGCAGTGGAAATTCGCGGAAGTCATCATGATACCAAAGCCTAACAAACCTGAAAACATGTTAGCATCATTTAGACAAATTAGTTTGCTTTCAATTTATCTAAAATATCTATCTAAAAGTTACTTCTACGAAGATTATTACATGTTTTAGAGAAGCAGAACATTATCCCTGAATACCAGTTTGGATTTAGGCAAAAGCACGGCACTCCAGAGCAATGCCATCGGATAATCAAAGTAATAACTGATACTCTAGAAAATAAAAAATATTGTTCTGCGGTATTTTTGGATATTCAACAAGCGTTCGATCGAGTATGGCACCATGGTTTACTCTATAAAATTAAAAAAGTTCTACCAGCGCAATTTTGTTTATTTTTTAAAAGCTATCTATCTCAAAGATACTTCTACGTTAAGGTTAAAGATGAACAATCTGATATTTATGAAATTAAAGCCGGAATTCCTCAAGGCAGCATCCTAGGTCCAATTTAATATACTTTGTACACTGCCGATATGCCCATCTCACCCGAGGTTACTGTAGCCACATACGCAGATGACACGGCAATTATTGCCTCAAGTAAATGGCCAAAGGAAGCTTCAACATTTATACAAACCCAACTCCATCTGCTCGAAAATTGGTTTAAAAGATAGAACATTAAAGTAAATGCAGAGAAATCTAGTCACATTACATTTACATTTCGATGAAAAGATTGCTGTCCAGTTCAAATATATGAAGAAGAAATCCCCAAACAAAATGTAGTAAAATACTTAGGTATGACACTAGATAGGCGATTAACCTAGAAACCGCATATAAAAGCAAAACAGACACAACTAAAATTCAAAAACCGAAAAACTCTATTGGGTCCAAAATCAAATCTTAGTATGAACAATAAATTACGAATTTATAAAATAATTCTGAAGCCAGTTTGGACATACGGCATTCAATTATGGGGTACGTCTAAAACACAAATATAGATATATTGGAAAGATATCAATCTAAAACCTTAAGATTGATCACAAATGCTCCATGGTTCTCTAAAAACAGCATTATATCGAGAGACCTGAGCATCCCTTCTGTTAAAGTTAAATTAGTAGATTCAGCGAAAATTATATTGGAAGACTAAATCAGCACCCAAATAAATGCCTTAGCCACATCTCTATTAGATAATACCAACGAAACCAGAAGACTTAAGAGAAAACATATACTAGATTTAGCAAACATGTAAATTTGACTAATGTGTAAATTTGATTATGCTGTAAATACTGTTTATATTTTTGAAATAGTTATAAACATTCAGTAAATATGCAAACAATATTAAAAAACTAAATATGTTCTGTAATAATTATGTAGTTTACTGAAACTACATAATTCCTGTCATTTACCACTTATGTTATCAGATTTGCTTATTGTCCTTTCAGATAGATTGTAAATAAAGAAACACAAAAAAAAAGAAGAAAATTATCAAGTGCAATTTCTTATCTTTAATATGGCTTCAAAGTTTGTACCAAATATACTTTGGTTGTAGTAATTATTTTAAAAAAAATATCGATGTTGAAAATATGAATTGCCATGTTTTCAAAATATATTCTTTCTTCGATTATTCCTTTACATAATATAAAAGGTTTCATCTGCCTCTAGGCAGAGGCTAATAAAGGTAATAAAGTCATGGTTCTAGTGCTCAGGTACGCACCTCACTTAAAAACTGAAACTGGCATGGATCAGTAAATGGGGCTGCGATGGATCAGTAAATGGGGCTGTGATGGATCATTCTGACAGAGCGTTAATCAGCAAATGGTATCTTCCAAGCTACAATATCCGACGAAAATAAGTTTATGACAACTGTTTTTCCTTTGTGGCTAAAATATGATGTTTCCCTACACTGGATAATCCACGGTCGTCATCAGTGCATCATTGCCGACCAATAATATTTCAATTTGCAAGGAAATCGCCAGAACTTATAAGGACCACAGTAAAGGACATTGAAGACAAATAAGCAAGATTAAACCCACAAAGCTCTAACTACTCGAAATGGAGAATATATTAAATGTATAAGTAGTTACGAGTTCTACCTGACCAAGGTCAAGGAAAAGTCGTGAACGAACTCAACATTGTCATGCCCTACTTGCAAAAAGAGTCAAAAGAAGTTCGGTAATTTGAACGATTCTACAAATGAGAAAATTAAGAATATGGAATGTCACCATTGCACGCAAAGATAAGGCGTATTCTTGCTAAATTTTCGGTTATCCTATCACAAGAGGAGGAAAACTTTGATAAAATACATGAATTAAGAATAAGGTAAAGAAGCTACTACAAGAGCTTTTTTTAAACAAATGGGACTAAAACTAGTCTATCCCAAGAACGGATACTTCTAGGAGATGTTTTGGAAATGATGTGGTAGTAACTAGAATCACTGGAATTGACAATCAAATCGTAAAAAGATTGGAAATGATATTGAATGTTAAAACTGCATGAATTGAATAGCCATGCATCGAATACTGCATAACTTTTAGCGGAAATATATCCACCGAAGAAGTTGACCACGACAGTCTATAATATTATATTAGAGCATGGCAAAGATATAATGAAATACCAGTCAATACCAGCTAATTTGGCAGCTTTCTGTAAAAGCACAGGAGTTTCTAAACAAATTGTATAAAAATTATAAATTGCAGAACACGTTCAAAGCATCAAGAGATAAAATGATGACATCATCAACATGTTGGCAGCTTCTCGCTATCCACTTATTTCTTCCCTGCGACATGTGCTGCCACGATTAGAGATAGAAAGTTATTATAGTTTAGAAATGATTAATCTTTTAAAAATACATACATTCTCTTACGAATTGTGATGAATATTTTACAGAAAATTGAAGAAGTTAAAATACAAATTTTTTTTGTTATTTGTTGGTAAATAATTTTAACACATAAAACCTGAAAACAGAACTAATCAAAATTTGAAATTAGTAAAAATATTTTTTTGTTACCGTTAAATGAAATTTTTCAAAAATTTGAACTTTGCACACACATCAATAAAAAATAACACTTCCCTTTTTCCCTCAAATTGACTGTGAACGGAGTAGCTATCATAAAAGAACACGAAGAGCAATTCCGCGTCCACGTACATTTATGACCGTCTATTAGTTTGCTCCGTAAACATAAAAATGAAATTACCTTTTATTTATTACTTATTTTTCTTAATTCTGAGAATTAAAAAATTCATACCTTTACTTAATTGTGAATAAAAGCGAAACGCGTACGTCGATATACATGAGCTATGTCTTATTTTGTTCGTAGGCTTTGTAACAGTACGTGAAAGTATAAGGTTTTGACACTTTTTTCCATTTGTATTTGTCATGTTTTTTAAAAATGCAAAATTTTAATTGTTTTAGATAGAATCAAAAAAGTCGAAAAACCTGTTATCACCGAAATTAGCATGAAGAGGCAGTAACTAGAATCACTGGAATTGACAATCAAATCGTAAAAAAGGTTGGAAATGATATTAAATGTTAAAACTGCATGAATTTAATTGAATAGCCATGCATCGAATACTGCATAACTTTTAGCGGAAATGTATCCACCGAAGAAGTTGACCCCGACAGTCTATAACATTATATTAGAGCATGGCAAGGATATAACAAAATACCAGTTAATAAGGCAGCTTTCTGAAAAAGCACAAGAGTCTCTTAATAAATTGTATAAAAATTATAGATTGCAGAACACGTTCAAAGCATCAAGAGATAAAATGATGACATTCAACATGTTGACAGCTTCTCGCAATCCACTTAATTCTTCCATGCGGCATGTGCCATCACGAATAGAGTTAGAAAGTAATTATAGTTTGCTGGATATATATGTCGCCAGGTAGTACTGCAATTCATTTACAAGTGCACATTGACATTATATTGATGTTCTTATACCTAAACATTATTAGTACGTAAAATAATTATTATCAGTAAATTAACATCAATTGCCATAAAATTCGCACACCTGTGTTTCAGGTGGTTTTTGACCCTTTAACCAGTCAAAGGGTCAATCTTCATAAAAGTAGATACCTGGTCGCAGTAGAAATAAATGAAAGTGTTTTTTTCATTTCATTAGTGAAGTAAACATGGAATCGTTCGGTTATAAAGAATTGGCGGAAGCATATACTAAGAACCAGAAAGTAGACGACATTTTAAATACAACTATAAACAGAATTCCGTATGATTCTTTAACCACTGAATTAAGAACTACATTAAACGTTAAAGCCGAGATCTTTTTGTACTAAGAACGATTTTATGAACGTTGCAAACAGTGGCTAAACGTGAAGTAATGATTGCATTTGAAGACACAAATAAAAGCAAAAGAACTGCCAAAAGACCACCAAAATTATTTGAAGAAATGATCTAACGAAGCAAACGGCAAAACCTAACAGAGATTAATAAAGAAATTGGAAATGAAAACATAAAAGAACGTTATTACACCATCTCAAATTGGGAAAAAATATAAAAGTGCACAAATCGTAGAAAAGCTACTTACAGCTTCTGCGTCGAGAACAATAAGGATCCTTAATAGGAGCAATAACGAAATAATAGGAAAAGAAATTCACACCAGAAGAGGTGCTTGCATTATTTCTTGATTTAAAGCTAACCAAACGTCAATATTCTCAGCTAATACTACATGTAATAGAAAAAAATAGGATCTCTTTCCGGCATATAACGAGATTCTTCCTTTGTTTTCCATCAAATAATGAAATTAGCGTAACCGGTATTTTGGCATGTGTTCAACTTCAGTGTTTCTTGACCACACATCCGGAAGATTGCTTCAATCAAAAGATTTTGAAGAATTAAAAAAGTACGGCAACTGCAATTAAACACTCACTACTGTAAATGGGGTTGTGGTGTTTCATCTGATCAAAAATATGCAAACAATTCTTAGATGAAAATACGTGGGATTCTGATCATTTCATGGTGTCACTTATACCATTGAGATTGAAGAAACGGTTGCAAGATTCAGAGCCAGCAGTGGACAAGCAATAGACATTTTGGTTAATAAAACTCCGTCATCACCCAATTCTAATGAAATTTTAATGTTTTGTTTACATTAATTCGGTCATCATTATTATGACTTGTCTAGTTTTTATTCTGGTTCGACACCTTTTTGTTGTTTCTTTTTCAGAATCAACTAAAAAATTTGTGAAATGTATTGGCTACGGTTGTATTGCTGTACAGCTGTCTCTAAACCCGCCAAGGTTTTTCTTTAGCAGTCTTTGGCAACGATTACTTCAGCTATCAATCAAATGACTTATACAGGAGTCTGATTATTATTAATGAGAATTACCATTTGCGTATAGTCTTCGAACTGTGCGAAGAGCAATATTCATAGCGCAATATCATTTCCACCAATTCCGTTTCGCATGGACTTTCGTTGAAAACCACAGATGCAAAAGCACAGAGTGTGTGTGTTGTACATGTATTCATACATGCATTGCACTTTAGGGCGTACCAATCCTTGTTCATTTTTCGATCTCATGTTCCTAGGGACCTTACCCCCGTAAGTCAAGGTCTCAAAATAATTCGAATCGAAAATCAATATGATATTTTGCTTCGTGGCAAATTGGTTTAAATCCTGCATGTAGGTTTATATTTGGATTTGTAAGAAGATTTATAGAAGCACATGGCTAAATCTTTAAATTATATAACTTTATATGGTAACAAAAAGTATTTCGAGGTTTTGCAAACGCGGTGACAAACATATATAGTGTCCCATCCTATGGCGGAGAGTTTAACAACACCATAAGGATCTCATAACCACCATCCAGATGTGCGAAATATAATGTTGAAATCAGTCACACAGCAAATATCTTTCAACCATTTCTGATTGTTGTGTATTTTGTTAAATACAGAAGCAATCTTTCGGCGGATATTGTAATTCTTCATAAATTCTTCATTACAAAAACAATAACCGTACTTTCATTAATTAGTTTTTCCTTATTTCGATAAGAAATAGGCGCCCGTAACTTATTTCAAAGACTGGACTCACTACGTTACACGTTGATGACAGAATGCTATGTGAAATCCTCTATGCAATGTGCGCTGCTTACATATACACAGTGTTAAAGTCGTAATTTGCAACCTTTTTAATGGCCTGCGACTGTGCGACTATTTCAAGCACATCAAAATATGCGACTTTTCTAACTTTCTTCGACTTTTGACCTTTTTGTAGCAATACTGAAATAAATGTGTCGTTAATGTATTGCAAATAAACGCATACGCATTTCCAACATACTTTTTAGATCTAAAGATAGTCATGTAAACACACCAAACGCTAGAAATTATTTCCAACTTTTTTCTAAGTTAGGGTTAATAAAAAATAAAAATGTCAACTGGTTAAAGGTAAAAACTTATGATTCGAGACAACCGGCACTTATTTTGTTAGATACTGAATTATTCAAGCAACGACCTTGTACAAAAACGCTGATTCTAAGTTCTTTCAAGAGAAAGTTTAAAGGAAGAATCATCTTTCCTTTGCTAAAATTGACATTACCAAATTAGTATTGTCGATTACTCTTTTTTTTGCCTGTTTTGACGTCAATTTATATGAAAGAACTTGGCGTCATTGAAAACAACTACATAGTTTATTTTTTGCTCTCCTCGTCCATTTACAAATAAATTATATGAAATTATTTTCAAACCATAAAGAAACTACAAACAATAATCTTTATGGTTTGAAAATTATTTCATTAAATTTATTTGTAAATCACCGATTGTCAACATTCTTGAAAAATTGTTCTTATTGTAGTGTTAGCTACCTTTTATGAATACGCTTAATGTTAAATAAGAAAAACAACAGCTGTTACCCATCGTTGGCTTTTGTAGTATCTAACGTAATATCATGGTTAGCATTGGCTTCGCTCGCTCTCTTAAATGTTGGCGATCAACATGTAAAGTTGTAATAAAGAATTACGTTTAAGAATAAATCCCTGCATTTTTGGAAGATCCTGGTCCTCTTGGCCAGTAATACATGGTGGCAGCGGTAAACAAAAGAAAGAACAATCATTATCTAAGTTATACTAAATTGAAAAAAAGCATGTTCCTCAAGAATACAAAAAAGTGAGGTTAAGCACGGTAAAAGGAAAATTTAAACAATGACTAAAGAGAACGAGCCAGGAAAAATGGATAACGTCTTTGTAGCAAATATTGCACCCCCAGAACCTTTCAACTTCTCAATGCCAGACAGTTGGTCGAAATGGCGAATAAGGTTTGAGCGATACATAAACGTTTCTGGGCAATCATCGAAGACTTCAGCAGAACAAATCGACTTGTTGTTCTACATCATGAGGGAAAAAAGTGAAGAAGTTTTGCTACAATTTGGGGATGCACCAAAAACCTTAACAGATGCTTTAAACAAGTTTGATACGTACTTCAACCCAAAGAAAAATGTTATATTCGAAAGATTTAAGTTCAACTCACGTGTTCAAAGACAAGGCGAATCAGTTGACAGCTTTATAACTGAATTACATGCACTCGTTGAAAATTGTGAATATGGACATTTAAGAGAAGACTTAATTCGCGACCGAATTGTAGTTGGTATGCTGAATACAAAAGTTAGTGAACAGATGCAGTTAAAATCAGACCTGACGCTCAAAATAGCAATGGATACAGCCCGTCAAGCGGAGATTCAAATAAAACAAACCAAAATAATAAAAGATGACAAGCAGGTTTACTATGTTCAAAATGGAGCTCAATTAAGCGGCAGCGTTTAATACCGAGGTTATGGTGGTCCACAACGATTCCCCCAAGGTTCCAGATCTAATGGTAACAGTAACACTTATTATAATAATACGAATAACAAATGTAGTTATTGTGGTTATAAGCCACATAATAGAAATGATTGTCCCACAAAGGATAAAAATTGTAATATTTGTAATTTACGCGGACATTTTTCAAATGTATGTAGAAAGAGAAGCGAGAAAAAGGGTAGATTAGGTAAAAATAGGAAAGTAAATTCGATTGAGGTGGAAAATTTAGAAGACAATTCTGAGAATCATGAGGAGGTCGAGTACATGATTGGAACAATTAGCGAATTATCCGGTGAGAAGGTAGATGAATCGACCGTTGATTTTTGGTATGTACCATAGTCGAGTTGAATGTCGAATTAAATTTTCTTATAGATACGGGGGCAGACTGTGTTTGCATTCCGAAAACATCTGTTTCAGAGAATCATGGATTTAACATTTCGCGGACAAGTACAAATTTGAAGGGACCGGATGGTAATTTGTTAAAGGTTTGGGGTGTTGCTAAGGCAACATAGGTCTATGATGGTAGATTGTTTCTGGATAACCTTTATATTGTTGAAGGACTCAGTACTCCTATTTTAGGACGGAAGGCTAGCGTCCGACTGGATATTCTTCGGCCTCCGGCAGTGGGTAATTTTTCCGTCCGGGAAATAAATAGTGAGAAACATCCTCTGCGACTGCAACAAAAATTTCCCACTTTTTCGCGAAATTGGAGAGTTTAAGAGTGAAATCGATATCAGGCTTAAGCCCGACACTATTCCTTTTGTACAAGCAATACCAAGAAGGGTACCAATTCCTTTATTACCTAGATTGAAGACAGAAATAAAGAGGCTAATAGATTTGGACATCATTGAACGTATGGACGATGTTACGGAATGGGTGAGTCCAACCGTAGTGGTCCCGAAACCTAGCGGGGAAATAAGACTGTGTGTAGACTACACACAGCTGAATAAGGCGGTCATGAGACCATATTACCCAATGCCGAAAATTGAGGCTTCCTTGGCTAATATTAAAGATTCTAGAATATTTTCAAAGATCGATGCAAACAAGGGATTTTATCAAATCAAACTTAGTCGTGAAAGCCAATTACTCCCTTGTTTTATATGTCCATTCGGACGTTTCATTTTTAAAAGATAACCTTTTGGCATTTCTTGCGCGCCTGAATATTTTGTATCGAAATTTAATAAAATTTTGGACGGGATAGATAACTGTATATCACACGTTGATGACATTTTGATCTTTGGGAAGAATAGAGCTGAACATGATGCCGCACTCGAAAAAGTTTTAGAACGACTTGACAAAGAGGGAGTGACCATTAACAAAGATAAATAAGTTTTTGGCATTGAACAAATAACGTATTTGGGTTTTGTTCTCTCGGCAAGCGGCATATCTGTGGATCCAGGCAGAATTAAGGCAATAATTGATTATCCAGTAATTGATTATACAGTCAAAGAATATAGACACTTTGACACCAAGACTACAGCGTTTTAGAATGCGCCTTATGCGCTATGACTACTCGGTGGTGTATGTACCAGGGAAGGAATTGAAAGTGGCTGACGCTTTGTCCCGTAGTCCAGTACCTTGTGAGGTAAATTGTCCCAAGGAATTAGGAATAGATACTGAGGCTTTTGTACGCTTTGTCGTACTTCATATTCCAGTGAGAGATTACTATATGGGGAAGATAATAGATGCTCAAAAAAGGGACTCCGTATGTAGACTATTGGTTCAATATGCCTCCGATGGATGGCCCTCTCGGGATAAATTACCCGAGTTTATGTTACCCTATTACCAGTATCGATATGATATCTCATGCGCGGAGAATTTGGTATTGAAGGATACGCGAATAATTATCCCCCCAGATTTACAGAAGGAGGTACTGGGTTATATTCACTCGGGTCACCAGGGTATCACGAAATGTCGTAGGCTGGCTCAAACTTCAGTTTGGTGGCTGGGTCTAAGTCGCCAGCTGGAAGAATTGGTGAGAAACTGTCCAAATTGCATTGAAGAGCGAAGTAATGGTAGGGAAACGTATCAATATGAAAATCCCCCGACTCGAGCTATGGATAAAATAGGTTTGGATCTCTTTAAATGTGATAGGTGGTATCTTATAATAACGGACTATTACTTGCGCTTCTTCGAATTCTTCCCACTGACATCTATGACCGAGGATGATATAATACATAGGCTTAAGGAGTTTTTTTTCGCGTTACGGTATTTGTTCTACATGTAGAAGTGATAACGGCCCTCAGTTTCAATCGAAATTTAAACAATTTGCTGTAGATTATCATTTTGAACATACCACAAGTAGCCCTTATTATAGCCAATCAAATGGTGCTATAGAGGCAGCAGTGAAGGTGGCGAAACAGTTGATAAGGAAATGTGACGACATTAACGAAGGCCTTCTGAACTATCGTTCAACCCCTTTAGCAAATGGATTTTCGCCCGCAGAATTAATGATGGGTCGAAAGTTTAAATCATTAGTACCAATTTTACCTCGTTTGTTGGAGACGGAAAATACAGTAGTAATGGAAAATGAACACAGAATGAAGAAGAGACAGATTGAGAATTATAATAAAAGATACAGGACCAAAGATCTACCTGAGCTGAAAGAGGGGACAGAGTTTGGATAAACAATTTAAAGAAATACGGTAAAATTTTGAGAAAATTGGAGGAACCGCGGTCGTATTTAGTCCAGGCTGATAGAGTTAGGTATAGACGAAACAGGAGACATCTAATTTTAGTTCCAAGTGTCAGTGCCGACCTTTCTTCTTATTCTGAAGAGTATTATAATCCAAATGAAGATTACATAATTGAGAATAGAATCGACGATGATAATGATCAAATTGACCTAATCAGTACTCCCGAGGAATTACCCTCTGTAGAAAATGAAGAGATTGTGGAGGTTGATTCCTCGACGCGAGTACGTAGAGAGAGAAACCCACCTTCGTGGATGAACGACTATGTACGCATGTAAATAAGTTATGTATTCCTATCGTATCATTAACTTTATAAATATGTAGTAGATAAATAAGTTTAAGACCATTAAATTACTGAATTGAATTACATATATTTACGTTTAAATAACTTTATAATACTAAAAAAAAGGGAACAAATCTGTGTATTTAAATGAAATTAATTATAACAATTATTGCCTAAGATATCTAAAAAAGGGGGATGTAGTGTAAGCTACCTTTTATGAATACGCTTAATGTTAAATATGAAAAACAACAGCTGTTACCCATCGTTGGCTTTTGTAGTATCTAACGTAATATCATGGTTCGCATTGGCTTCGCTCGCTCTCTTGGATGTCGGCGATGAACATGTAAAGTTGTAATAAAGTATTACGTTTAAGAATAAATCCCTACGTTTTTTCTGGAAGATCCTGGCCCTCTTGGCCAATAATACACTTATAGGATCATCAAATATGCTACCATTAATAATATCAGTTTTTTAGTTTAGAAAATATAACCGTTCAAACTTTTTCCGTTTTTAAAAAAACATTATGTTTAGGTGATTGGGCCGATTTCATGTGCAATATCACGAAAAATAGGTTACGAATCTTCGTATTATGTTTCAATTGATTGATGTATTTATTAAACGTATAATAATAAAATATTTGCTCTGCGTTTTCTATCCACTATCTGTGCATCATTGTCGACCAATAATATTTCAGTTTGCAAGGAAATGGGCAGTAAAGGACATTGAAGAACAAATAAGCAAGAGTAAGACCACAAAGCTCCAACTACTCGAAATGGAGTACATATTGAAAGTAGTTACGAGAATAATGCATAACATTTAGCGGAAATCTATCCACCGAAGAAGTTGACCCCGACAGTCTATAATATAATATAAGAGCATGGCAAAGATATAATAAAATACCAGCTAATTAGGCAGCTTTCTAAAAAAACACAGGTCTCTTAACAAATTGTATACAAACTATAGATTGCAGAACATGTTGGCAGCTTCTCGCGATCCACTTATTTATTCCCCGCGGCATGTGCTGTCACGAATAGAGTTAGAAAATAATTATAGTTTAGAAATGATTACTCTTTTAAATATACATACATTCTCTAACGAATTGTGATGAATATTTTACAGAAAATTGGACAAGAACGTTAAAATACAAATTATTTTTTTTTGTTATTTATTGGTAAATAATTTTAACACATAAAACCTGAAAACAGAGCTAAAAAGATCTGAAATTAGTAAAAATATTTGTTAAGTTCGTTTGTTTTATTTCGGTCTGTTGCTTTTACACATTGAACAGGGATTAACCGGCTCAAGACCTCTTGCATCTATATTTAAATAGAAGACAAGTTTTTAACAAAATGGCAAAGTGACATTGATTTTCGTGGCTGCACACTGCTGTTATCATGATTTCGGGTCCGTGACAACCCTTTTCAGAAAGCTTCGCGGCAATTGTTGAAAGTAAAACCGAAATCTATAAGGCCGGCTCTCCCCAAACAAATGAGAACTACTGTTGTTAACCTTACTTTTCAAGTTTTCTTCACACAATTGCCCACAAAAATACAACTCACTCTTGCCACCTGTACTGAGACTCCACGTCGAGAAAAAAATATATTTTTTTCCCTGCAGCATGTGCTGACACAAATAGTGTTAGAAAGTAATTATTGTTTAGAAATGATTATGTTTTTAAATATACATTCATTCTCTAACGAATTGTGATGAATATTTTACAGAAATTTTTATTTTTTTTTGTTATGTGTAAATAACTTTAGCACATAAAACCTGAAAAGAGAACTAAAAAAATCTGAAATTAGCAAAACTATTTTTTTTGTTACCGTTAAATTTATTTTTTTAAAAATTTGAACTTTGCAGACACATCAACAAAAAAGTACACTTTCCCTTTTCCCTTAAATTGACTGTGAACGGAGTAGCTACCATAAAAGAACACGAAGAGCAATTCCGCGTCCACGCACATTTATGACCCTCTATTATTTTGCTCCGTAATCATAAAAAAGAAATTACCTTTTGTTTATTACTTTTTTTTAATTTTGAGATTCATAAAAATGTCATCAACGTTTTGTCCAAAGAATTTTGTACAAATCTCGAGCAAAATTTTGAAATTCATACCTTTACTTAATTGCGAATAAAAGCGAAATGCGTACATCGATATACATGAGCTATGTATCATTTTGTTCGTAGGCTTTGTAACATTACGTAAAAGTATAAGGTTTTGACACTTTTTTCCATTTGCATTTTTCATGGTTTTTAAAAATACAAAATTTAAATTTTTTTAGGTAGAATCAAAAAAGTCGAAAAATCTGTTATCACCGAACTGAGCATACCCCATTAAATTTTCAATCGATTTTTATGTACATGAATGTTTTAGAATGCTTCTTTAATATGATATTCAATAAAGCTAATAAGAAGCACAAATTACTCCCAACCGATCAACTTTGAGCGAGAAAAAAATTAAAATGTGTAATTTTTGTTGTTGGTTTTTTTTAATAAAACCGCCATTACTCAGTCATTTTTTGGTGATATTTAAAAATTTGATTTCTTCAAATGTAACAACTACATTTAAAAAAACACAATTTTAAAAATAGGCTTATGAAAAGAAAGTTTATGATTTTTAAACTTTAATTTTTTAAATTTTTGGGAAAACGTCGAAAATATAATTAGTACCTGTAACCTCGAGCTGGTGGAGATTAGATTTAAAATCAGCGACCTCAAATTAGCAAAAAAAATTCTAAAGAATTCCAGACAACCATTTTGTTCCCTTGTGTTATTGTAAGTTTTCCAGAGATGTCAACTTTTTGTAATGATTTTCACTGTTGTTATTTTAATGAACTGGAGTTTACATGCACTAATTTCTTGTGCAATCAGCTTCTCTTATTGGATGGGTGACACCATGGAGGTACGATGTGTTTGTTTTGTTTACGATGGTTTTTTGTGCTCATAGTACACTTGGAAGGTATATGTTTGATAAAGCATTTGATCATAGTTAAAACGTGTACGTATCCCCTGCGAGATTAAAATAGTAATAAATACGCTCTTTGTCTGATCATAACAGAATATTTTGTCGGGAAAAAATGGTACCCTACTCATCCGGAGCAGTCTTATTTGCCGCCTTTTTAATCAGTTTGCACAATGTCAATGAATCAGTCACACTGCAAACACCTCCAACTTGTGAACGTTGTATATTTATTATTGTATTTTTAATAAACTCTATTAAATCGTAAACATTAAACATTATTCACGTGCGCATATGATTATTCACTTTTTGGTAATCACAAAATTTCGAAAAAAACCGATTTTTAACTGATTGATTGCTGTCAGGGCAAAGCAAATTAACATTTTTCACTATGTATTTCCTGCGCCTTTTTTATCTATAACAGCCTTGCAAGCAATTAAACGATTTCCACGAGGCAAAGAATTGGTGAATCTTCCTGGTGATTAATACTCGTATCGCCAACATTGCTTAGGCAGAAGAATTTGAGCAGCATTTGTATTCGGCCCGAACTTGGCGTCAACATCGCGTTGTCCCGGACAAAAATTATAAATAGCAAAAAGTTTTCAATAAAACAATAAGAAAAAATGTAGGAGTGAAACTGCGACATTAATTTTTTGATTATCTAAGGTATTTACGATAAAATTGTGAACTGTTATATTATAATACAATTTACACTCCTCCCTATTGTCACATAAAATATAGTGTAGACTAACGATCATAGTTTCGTTTATGTTTCTGTTATTTGTTTACATTTTTAAAACAAACAAGTTTATAAAGGATGGTTAAATTTTAAGGGCCGATGTTGATTTTGAATAAAACACAAATTATTTACGAAATTATTGCCATTTCTTTTTTTATGATAATATTGGTATGGTTCAATTATGTATGGAATAAAATATCGGCCAAATGGTCTCCGCGACCTCGGCGGCACACCTCCACCCGATGCTCCAAATTTTCGATGACTCTGAGGCATAATTGAGGTTCTATGCCGTTAATGTGCCGAATTATCTCATCCTTTAGCTCTTGAACTGTTGCTGGCTTATCGACGTACACCTTTCCTTTCAAATAACTCCAAAGAAAGAAGTCCAACGGTATCAAATCACATGATCTTGGCGGCCAATTAATATCGCCACGACGTGGGATAACACAGTCATTGAATTTGTCGCGCAAAAGAGCCATTGTTTCGTTAGCTGTGTGGCAAGTCGCACCGTCCTGTTGAAACCACATATCGTCCACGTCCATATCTTCCAATTCAGGTCATTAAAAGTTATCATTTCACGATAGTGAACACCATTCACAGTAACTACCTGACCGGCCTCATTTAGGAAAAAATACGGCCCGATGATGCCGCCATCTGATAAACCGCACCAAACAGTCACTCTTTGTGGGTGCATTGTTTTTTCGACAATCACTTTTGTATTATCATTCATGTGCCTCATCACTGAAGATGATTTTCTCCGAAAAGAGACCATCCCCTGTTGCTCGAAGCCTGATTAACTTAAACGCGTTGTTCGCTTGTGTATCTTTTAATGGTTCAAATTGAGTTAGTCTGAAATTGAGAAATATCAAATGAAAAAAAATATCAAACAGAAAAAAAACTTGACGTTTAAAGAGGCGTTTAAAACTAGTTTAAAGCTAGTAGATGCATATCTAGAAGGGTGAGAAAATTCCTTTCCTTTCTCCTAATGCTAATTTTCATCCCAATCGGAGCTTATTTGTCAGTGCTATACCCCAATTACCCATAATAACACAGTGTGACAGAGAAAAAATACCTGGGAAATGATATTATGTTTCTGGTAGATCTTGCTGAGTACAGCAAGAAACCGGTTTTGAAATTTACCAAACACCTGTAGCATACAACGGTCAAATTCTAACTGGGTCAGAAACAAAAACGAAAAACGTATTTTTAGGAACGAATGGATGGCTGAAGCACGCATGTTTTCCGGCCTACTGGCTCGTCGTTGGGGTGGGATCTTGCCTTCACACATTCCTGTTTCGCTACCATAAAATTTTATTTTTAAGAAATCGCGTGCTTGACTGGATGATATCAGTATGGAAGAAAAACAAACAGAAGAAAATAAGCAGGTAAAGAGGAAAGAATTTGGTTCCATTCGAAGTGGAGTTTGTTTGTGCGATAGGTGGTAAATGCACAACCTTTTTGCCCGCCCATCCTGTCTACTCAATATCCATTGAGAAAATCTATGGTAGACCCACTTAATATTCCCCTATCTCTAGTTCCGGCTACAAGAAATCAAACATGAAAGATGTTTAATGCATTTCAGCAATCGATAACATTTTATTAAAACTAATCAATTAAGGCAACATTTTCTTAGATAAGAATATTCTCATTTAAAGTTTACTAAATTCATTATGAGAAAAAAATGTAATAAAATGAATTAAGAGCAAACTGTAGTATGGTAATTAAGTAGATTCTATGAAAAGAACTTAAAAAAAAATAAAATAAGATTTTTTTAAAAATGAAAGTACAAACTAAATTAAATTTTATCTAGTTAACATTATTTATAAAGAAAAAAGAAAGGGAAAACCAAAATCGAGAGTGAAACCAACGTGCAGTATAAACCAAAAATATTATCTGATATATACCAATAATTGGATATATTCATACACCAATATCTGTAGTAGTGCAAGCTCAATGCACTCTTCGTATTAACTTTTTTCTTCTTATGTACATATATACACACACACACGCGACACCGAAATAAAAGGGTATTGAATTTTATGTTGAAGTAGGACGCTTTAAAGTTATGGTAATTATGTCGAACATCTAGGAGGTATATGGCAAATATAATCAAATAATTTGTGCGTGAATGTGGTTCGAATTTCTTTTAACTACATAATGTTTTTGCTGATTGTATCAGGTTTTTTTTTTCTTTGAAAAAGGATAAGTCTGGCTCACAGATGTTTAAATAACAAACATTCACTCATAAATTAATAAAACGGACTGATCTCTCTCATGGAACTCGTCATTTCTGTGCTTATAACAAACTGGATTTAGGATTCCATGCAAGAAAAATAACGATTTCCAAGAGAATGACTCCGGTCTGGGGTTTAAGGGACAAGTGTACTTCAGGAGACAACGGTTGGTCTAGTTGTTCCTAGAGTACGTACGTCACACTACCAATATTTAAAAGAATTATGATGTTGATGCACTTACTTGACTGGTGATCCCACGATGAAAGGCCTTCCACGCAGATAATCCAAAAAATATGAAATTTCAAATAGAGGTTGCCCTAAAAATCAAATCTTGCTACCTTTGCCCTCTCCTCGACACTGCACACAAAACAAGGGATTGCACTAACCACTTTTTAATTGAGATTGAACCTTTTTTTGACTATTTTTTTTCCTTTAAATCGATGTCGCGAACGTTCTTAATTGAATGTTTTTGTTGGCATAGATTAATTCGTTTTTGGTTGGTTTCACTTTGGATTTACAATGATGAAATCGACTGAGACGATACCAACAATTAAACAAAAATTTATATTAAAATTAATGCAAAAAAAAAAACAATGGTTCTTAGGTTCTTTTCGAGGATTAACCAAACGAACTCCTTTTAAATTTTATTTCTTCACAGCTTGGTAGAAGTTTTTAGAAAGCCAATGGAATATGATGCACAAACGTATAAATTTATGTATTCGACCTTTGGACTTCTTGTCAAAATTGCACAAAGAAGATCCGACGGCACTTTTTTCCACTTTTTCTTTCCGTATACTTAGGCACACTTTAAACACGAGCTAAAATTAGACTGCTGGCGGACAGGTTATTTTTAACTTCTTTTAGGGGCAGTATAGGAGCTTGTAGGGTACAGAGGTGAGGAAGCGGGGACAAGTGACTGAGAACACTTGGTGCCAAAGCTGAGGAAGAACAGGTGGGCCGTTAACATAGGGAAATAAAAGAGAAATTGCCGCATTCTATTACCTTTTTTTTGCGTTGGCACCAACATAAGAGAAATAGATTGCCTTCAACCTCTGCTCCAGCTCAGCAATCATCCACTCTTCGATCAAATGAGCTTTCGGAAGAAGATCACAGGAAGCACACAATGATAGATTTTAGCACTGTAAGCAAAACTAAACTGAAATACTTAGAAAAACTTGCACACCTTATGACTTCCGACCTTCTGAATTAGAGCATTCCTATGTTATCTCAAATAATTGAAAATTGCTCGTTAAGCACAAGGCCTTAAAAAAAATCAAGAGGAAGGAAGCCATACAAGTTATAAGCAAAGTTCACAAGTACTTACAGCAGCTTGACAGTCTCACAAAAAAAAAAGTATGACAAAAAAATCCTTTACCGGCTTATCAGCACAAAAAAAACTTATAATTGAACTGAAAACGATTTACGTGTGCACAGAGCTAATGCTGGAACAAATTGGCAAAAATGGCTTTCCTTTACCCCTTTTTAAACCTCGGTTTATTCCGAAATCCAAACCGTTTTGCTGGACTAGCGCCAAAAACATCTTTATGTTTCCAGCCAAATATGTCTTCTGCTCAGATACAATAACACTTCTTACAACAATCGCAATCAACCGCCATATGCAACTACCACTTAAGCAACACAACATAATATAAGAATATTCACCTCTTCGATAAGAAAAAGGCAAAGTAGGAAATCATCAAATGGAAGTTGAGAACCTAAATGAGAGTTCTTGATGTACCAACTTACTGATTTTTCCTCAACAAACAGCCACTTTAGCAAAAATTAAAAGAATCAATGAATAAAAATATCCACAAAAAAAGAAAAATAAAATAAAAATAAAAAAACAAAATCTTAGAGGCCTGGCGTAGGAATTGAACCTAGGACCTCTAAATAGCAATCGCCAACAATCCCACTGGGCCACCAGTAAGGCGACCTTCCTGATTTACATTGGAGCCTGAAAGTATGCTCTCTGCGATGGTTCTCAAAAGATCAAGTTTCTAAAATAAGAAGGAAAAATAAAGGAACTGAGAAGAATCATCCGCTCATTTACAAAAAGGCAAAAAACGCATTGTACATTCATATGAGCAAACAAACCGAACACAGAATGAGATACACCAAAAAGTATCTGCAAGCGCCACTACATTTACCCCCCAACAAAATCAGATTTCGGGGATTTACAAGATCCGAAAGATGATCACGCTTGTAGATACTTGCTATTGTCTGATATCTTTTGCATGATATTTTCCAATTGGGCGTCCCTGCAAATCTTCAAGCTCATAATACGCAGTTCCAAGTTTTCGCCAAACTCGGGCTTTAATAAAGGTTGGGGCCAACTTGGCATTATAACCTTTTTCAAAATTGCTTAAATGGAAATTCCTGCGAAAAACTTCCTGGCCTTCCTCATACGTTACTTCACGAGATCGAGTGTTGTAGGCTCTCTCGTTTCGTTCAAATTGTTTTCTCATTATATCTGTTGCTTTAGCTCGAACTACTTCAAATGAGTTGGCCAAAAGCCATAAAATAGGGAGAAGTGCCTACCGACGAGTGTACTGCCGACCGTAGAGCGCACGATATTCTGCTCAAGTTTTCATCCCAATTCTGTTGATCAGTGTCGATATACGCTTTGATTGCCGCAATGACTGACCTGTTCACTCTATCAGAAGCATTTGCCTGAGGAGCATGAACAGCAGTGTAAACGTGAGAAATCCCATAACGTTGAAGTAACGAATTGAATTTGTGAATTGAATTTCGTTCCGTTGTCAGAAACTACTATTTCCGGTACCCCGAATGTGTGAAACAGAGATTCTTCCAAATATCGAATCACAACGTCAGCTGTAAACTTCTTTACTGGGTGAAGAAAAGAAAATTTTGAGAAGTGGTCTAAAACAAGAAATATTCCTATGGTTCCAGATTTTGATCTCGGGTACGGCCCCAAAAAGTCGACGTATAGTTTTTGGAAAAATCTCTGTGTCTCTCCAGTTCTTCCGATTGGGGGTCGAATGATTTGATTTGGATGTTTAGTCGTCTTACAAATCTCGCAATTATTGATGTAATTTTTCACATCGTTGACAAGATTTGGCCAGAAATAGTAACGTCGTATTCTCTCCAGCGTTTTGTTTATCCCCGAGTGAGAAGATAGTGGGTCGTCATGGTGCTTTTGCAGGACATCAAGGATTAATCCTTTCGGAATCCAGAGTTTCCATGTCAGGTCGTCCGTCATCTGTTCCCCCACACTGTGTTCAGTCCTACGGTACAAAAATCCATTAATTACTTTTAAGTCGAGAGTGGCATTATTATTTTCTTCAATCTTTTTAACTAAGTCTTTATTTTCATCAGATTGGAAAGTCTACAAAAACCCCGCTGTCATTCCCTATTTCGGACAAACAATAGACCTCGGACAAATCATCAGTGTTGACACGTGAAAGCGTATCCGGAACTATATTCTGCGAACCTTTTCTATGCTCAATTTTAAATCGGTACCCTTGAAGCTTCAAAGCCCATCGAGCCAACCTAGTACTTAGGTCGGATTGGGACATGAGCCACTTTAATGAGGCGTGATCAGTGATCGCCGTGAACTCATGACCTTCGACATAAGCTCTGAACTTTTTGATGCTTACCATCGCTGCTAAGCATTCCTGTTCGGTGACACTATAGTTTCGTTGGGCTTGATTGAGTTTCTTTGACATAAATGCTATTGGAAACTCTTCACCCTCCGCATTCCTTTGCACCAATACACTTCCTATTCCGGTTTTGCATGCATCACAGTGTATGAAAAACGGCTGTGAAAAATTAGGGCTGTGCAAAACAGGAGCTGAGCTCAAAATAGACTTTAAGTCTTCAAAGGAACGCTGAGCCTCATCCGACCAGACAAACTTACGTTTGGCCTTTAACAAGTCTGTTAATGGCGATGATATGGCAGCATAGTTCCGAATAAACTTTCTGTACCAACCTGACATCCCTAAAAACCGTCTGATTTGTTTAACAGACCCCGGCGTCGGAAATTCGGTTATGGCTGAAACTTTTTCTGGGTCTGTTCGAATTACCCCATTACCAACAATATGACCAAGATATCGGACTTCCGTCACACAAAATTTGCTTTTCTCTACATTTATAGTAAGCCCTGAGGCACGCAAACACTTAGCTACTTCATGTAAGACTTGAACATGACGGTCAAATGTAGCAGATACCACCGTGAGATCATCCAGATACACAAATACCTCCGTCCTGAGAGCTGCTGGTATCACTCGGTCCATTAGCCAAGACATCGTTTGCGGTGCATTGCACAATCCGAAAGGCATAACTTTGAAGTGATACAACGGCCTCCCAGGAACGGTGAATGCTGTTTTATCTTTCGATGATTTATCTAAGGGTATCTGCCAAAAAGCGTCTTTAATGTCAAGACTACTGATGTATTCTGCTTTCGGCAGACGGCTTAAAATGCCGTCGATGTGAGGAAGTGGATAAGCGTCGCCTATGGTCACTGAGTTAAGTTTCCGGCTGTCCAAGCACAATCGGTTTTTACCCGGTTTCCGATGAAGAACAACGGAAGACGACCAAGCACTATTTGACACCTCAATCACATCCATTGCCAACATGCGGTCGAGCTCGTCATAAATTAGCTTTTTAATAGCTGGAGAAACTGAAAAATACCGTTGCTTGATAGGCTTAGCATCTCCAGTATCAATGAAATGGCATAAAACTGAAGTGCGTCCAAGTCCTTCTTTGGCAAAGGACGGAAACACACCGATCAATCGTTGAAGCTGAAACTCTTGTTCTCCAGACAGAAATCTGCGGTTTGATATATCGCTTACTATTGGAGGATTAGATTAGCTAGAAGAAATCAGCGTTGGCGGCAGTAAATTGAAGACTCTCCAAAAATCCATTCCCAAAATCAGGTTTTGTGAAATACTCGGCACTATATATAGAGTCAGAGTTGAACACTTCCCCCTAAAGTTAACCTCAGTGGTCACAACTCCCTCTACAAACTGTGGCTTACCATCAGCAATTTTTAATAGAAGTGTTCAACTTCCGATATGACTCATTAGAATCTAGAAATTCTAATGCAGCTTGAGATCCTAGACATGAAACAGATGCCCCTGTATCTAACAAACCAATACATTTTTTCCTAAAAAGTTGAACTTCGGCATACGGACGGACATCTCCAGGCCTATCTAACACTGCAACAGAGAAGTTTTTCTTTATTGTTTTTATTTTTTTCCAATAAGCTTTCATGCGGCGACTAGACCTGTCAGGTTTAGGACTTTCACCAAAGATTCGAGCTCGAGCTTCATTGTAGAGTTTTAATCTTTCATGAAATGGTCTGATAGGACGAGGACCTATGTACTTCATGTTGTCGACTTTATTATTCAATTCATATTTGGTATGATCGATTGTAATGTTGGTGTTAGAAATGCTTTTATTTATGGCTGTTGCAGTTGTGTCAGAACGCGTAAGTAGTTTCAATTGCTTTCCGGCAATTGTGGGTTGCGACTGGGTTCGGATGCACCTTTCGGTGCGTTCTGTCGAAAGTTTTTTGAACCGGAAGAGCATTTTTTACAGCTTGGCTTTTAAGTCTGCGGTGATCCGCATCCATAGCAGAACACAGTTCGCTCGGCCAAGCAATCCTGATAGCGGTGACCAGACTGTCTACAATTCCAGCAAGTGAGATGGATTTCGGATACCTCATTTTCAAATTCAATGATTTCCGGTGCACTTTCTTCCTCAATATCAAGCTCGGAAATGCGCTTGGAGAACTGAGGAGGTCTACTACCGGAAGTGCCATGCCTTGAACGCATATCGCGAAGAAAACATTCACGACGTCGACATATCTCACGCAATTGGCCTACTGAATCGATAGTCATATTTAAAATCTCGTGCTGTATTTCCGGTAGTAGATTCCTTCTCAAGATCTCTACAAAAGTAGGATCATCCAAAGGCTGATCCTACCTGTCTACCAAATCGAAGACAGATTCGTAGAATGCATCAAATGACTCGTTGGCCTTTTGCTTGCGATCACGAATCATTTCACGGAAGTCCACGTCAGTTCTAGAATCGCGATACTCTTGTTTCGAAGCCCTACAAAGATCTGGCCAGCGGAAATTACGCACCGATTTGTGAAACCGCCAGAACCAATCGTTTGCCTTACCCTCGAACAACGTGCTAGGGTTCATACATAAAATATCGAAATTCCCATTCAGAGTTTGTTTCGTTAAAGCCTCTGCGCGATATAAAAATTTTCAACAGGCAAACAGTTTGGTCCGCCGTTAAATTTGAGCTTCCAGTTATGCATGATCTGGCTCACACGATCCGGACGAAAAGAAAAATCACCGAACCTATTGTTGTGACTAGTACGGTAATCATTTGCGCCATTACCGATTAAAGCATAATCTGGACCATTAGGATCACGTCCAGTGTTGTTTGAATTTCGAGACGAATTAGGTAAACCCAAAAGTTGCTCTAAAGTACGCTGTTCCACGTCAGGCAATGTTTGCATCAACGGATAACGATTCGAATGCGGTGAAGATGACGTTAAAGCCTGTGAGGGGTTGTTTAGGTTTAGTTTCGACAAACTAGCCTCAACGCTTTTCTCGACTAGTGTGGAAATCTGAGTTGACAAGGCCGAAAGCAATTGAGATTGTTGCTCAGCAACAATCGAAGAAACGACATCCTTTATACTACTGACGGAAACAGTCGATGATGGCAAAGTCACATTGGAAGACTTAATATCTAACGGAACGGTTCCAGCGATATCTGAAGGTCTACTAGAGTCAAAATTCTTCGCTTTCGAGCTGGATCTAGTCCTTACAGGTGAGCTAGGTTTCTGAGAATCCTTTGAAGGAGCAGCCTCCTTTATGACTTTAGTGCCACAGATTGGACAATTTGAATTCGTTCGCACATAATTATTAATACACAGCTTATGAAATTGATGTCGGCATATTGTTTCGGTTTTTGACGCTTTGTCTAATATGGCATTATCACAAATGCTACAGACCAGGCTTTCATTCTCCGCAGCTGCATCAGAATGAATGTCTTCGGTACTTCTTCGTACAGACATTGTTTAAATACGCAAAATCAAACGAGACTGATAAAAACGTGTACCAAATGATGTAAAAAAAAAATAATTCCGCCAAAAACTTCAAACCAAATTAAGTAACTCAAAATTAAGTAACTTCACATAATTGTAAATAAAAGCAGAACGCGTTAATCGATTTCTATGATCTATGTCGCATTTTGTTTATAGGTTATGTGACTTTACGTGAAAGTTATAAGACTCTACACGTTTTTCCGTTTGGGATTTATGTTTTAAAAAAAAAAAAAATTTTTTTTGGCAAAATTTTCTTCATAAATTTATTTCTAATTGCAAAAAGGTTGGTTTGGTAGAGAAACAGTATATTTATGGATTAAAGAAAATGTAATTATTAATTTTTCTCAATTTATTTCAGCAAAATCGAACTAGTCGTTCTCGAGTTATGTCAAACTACGTTTTTGCCAACATTTTACAACTAAGCGAAGAAACATCAAGATAAGGAAAAAATATAAAAGGTCATAAAAAAAACTGGTACATACGAACGCAAAACCCTTTGAGGGTTTTAATATACTGACCTAGTACCATCACCCTAACTTGGAATTTCTCACCCCCCAGACAATAACTCCAAAAATGTTCCACAGTGTAATTGGTTATATTCATACACCAATATCTGTAGTAGTGCAAGGTCAATGCACTCTTCGTATTAACTTTTTTCTTCTTATGTTCATATATACACACACACGCGACACCGAAATAAAAGGGTATTGAATTTTATGTTGAAGTAGGACGCTTTAAAGTTATGGTAATTATGTCGAACATCTAGGAGGTATATGGCAAATATAATCAAATAATTTGTGAATGAATGTGGTTCGAATTTCTTTTAAGTACATAATGTTTTTGCTGATTGTATCAGGTTTTTTTTTTCTTTGAAAAAGAATAAGTCTGGCTCACAGACGTTTAAATAACAAACATTCACTCATAAATTAATAAAAAGGACTGATCTCTCTCATGGAACTCGTCATTTCTGTGCTTATAACAAACTGGATTTAGGATTCCATGCAAGAAAAATAACGATTTCCAAGAGAATGACTCCGGTCTGGGGTTTAAGGGACAAGTGTACTTCAGGAGACAACGGTTGGTCTAGTTGTTCCTAGAGTACGTACGTCACACTACCAATATTTAAAAGAATTATGATGTTGATGCACTTACTTGACTGGTGATCCCACGATGAAAGGCCTTCCACGCAGATAATCCAAAAAATATGAAATTTCAAATAGAGGTTGCCCTAAAAATCAAATCTTGCTACCTTTGCCCTCTCCTCGACACTGCACACAAAACAAGGGATTGCACTAACCACTTTTTAATTGAGATTGAACCTTTTTTTGACTATTTTTTTTCCTTTAAATCGATGTCGCGAACGTTCTTAATTGAATGTTTTTGTTGGCATAGATTAATTCGTTTTTGGTTGGTTTCACTTTGGATTTACAATGATGAAATCGACTGAGACGATACCAACAATTAAACAAAAATTTATATTAAAATTAATGCAAAAAAAAAAACAATGGTTCTTAGGTTCTTTTCGAGGATTAACCAAACGAACTCCTTTTAAATTTTATTTCTTCACAGCTTGGTAGAAGTTTTTAGAAAGCCAATGGAATATGATGCACAAACGTATAAATTTATGTATTCGACCTTTGGACTTCTTGTCAAAATTGCACAAAGAAGATCCGACGGCACTTTTTTCCACTTTTTCTTTCCGTATACTTAGGCACACTTTAAACACGAGCTAAAATTAGACTGCTGGCGGACAGGTTATTTTTAACTTCTTTTAGGGGCAGTATAGGAGCTTGTAGGGTACAGAGGTGAGGAAGCGGGGACAAGTGACTGAGAACACTTGGTGCCAAAGCTGAGGAAGAACAGGTGGGCCGTTAACATAGGGAAATAAAAGAGAAATTGCCGCATTCTATTACCTTTTTTTTGCGTTGGCACCAACATAAGAGAAATAGATTGCCTTCAACCTCTGCTCCAGCTCAGCAATCATCCACTCTTCGATCAAATGAGCTTTCGGAAGAAGATCACAGGAAGCACACAATGATAGATTTTAGCACTGTAAGCAAAACTAAACTGAAATACTTAGAAAAACTTGCACACCTTATGACTTCCGACCTTCTGAATTAGAGCATTCCTATGTTATCTCAAATAATTGAAAATTGCTCGTTAAGCACAAGGCCTTAAAAAAAATCAAGAGGAAGGAAGCCATACAAGTTATAAGCAAAGTTCACAAGTACTTACAGCAGCTTGACAGTCTCACAAAAAAAAAAGTATGACAAAAAAATCCTTTACCGGCTTATCAGCACAAAAAAAACTTATAATTGAACTGAAAACGATTTACGTGTGCACAGAGCTAATGCTGGAACAAATTGGCAAAAATGGCTTTCCTTTACCCCTTTTTAAACCTCGGTTTATTCCGAAATCCAAACCGTTTTGCTGGACTAGCGCCAAAAACATCTTTATGTTTCCAGCCAAATATGTCTTCTGCTCAGATACAATAACACTTCTTACAACAATCGCAATCAACCGCCATATGCAACTACCACTTAAGCAACACAACATAATATAAGAATATTCACCTCTTCGATAAGAAAAAGGCAAAGTAGGAAATCATCAAATGGAAGTTGAGAACCTAAATGAGAGTTCTTGATGTACCAACTTACTGATTTTTCCTCAACAAACAGCCACTTTAGCAAAAATTAAAAGAATCAATGAATAAAAATATCCACAAAAAAAGAAAAATAAAATAAAAATAAAAAAACAAAATCTTAGAGGCCTGGCGTAGGAATTGAACCTAGGACCTCTAAATAGCAATCGCCAACAATCCCACTGGGCCACCAGTAAGGCGACCTTCCTGATTTACATTGGAGCCTGAAAGTATGCTCTCTGCGATGGTTCTCAAAAGATCAAGTTTCTAAAATAAGAAGGAAAAATAAAGGAACTGAGAAGAATCATCCGCTCATTTACAAAAAGGCAAAAAACGCATTGTACATTCATATGAGCAAACAAACCGAACACAGAATGAGATACACCAAAAAGTATCTGCAAGCGCCACTACATTTACCCCCCAACAAAATCAGATTTCGGGGATTTACAAGATCCGAAAGATGATCACGCTTGTAGATACTTGCTATTGTCTGATATCTTTTGCATGATATTTTCCAATTGGGCGTCCCTGCAAATCTTCAAGCTCATAATACGCAGTTCCAAGTTTTCGCCAAACTCGGGCTTTAATAAAGGTTGGGGCCAACTTGGCATTATAACCTTTTTCAAAATTGCTTAAATGGAAATTCCTGCGAAAAACTTCCTGGCCTTCCTCATACGTTACTTCACGAGATCGAGTGTTGTAGGCTCTCTCGTTTCGTTCAAATTGTTTTCTCATTATATCTGTTGCTTTAGCTCGAACTACTTCAAATGAGTTGGCCAAAAGCCATAAAATAGGGAGAAGTGCCTACCGACGAGTGTACTGCCGACCGTAGAGCGCACGATATTCTGCTCAAGTTTTCATCCCAATTCTGTTGATCAGTGTCGATATACGCTTTGATTGCCGCAATGACTGACCTGTTCACTCTATCAGAAGCATTTGCCTGAGGAGCATGAACAGCAGTGTAAACGTGAGAAATCCCATAACGTTGAAGTAACGAATTGAATTTGTGAATTGAATTTCGTTCCGTTGTCAGAAACTACTATTTCCGGTACCCCGAATGTGTGAAACAGAGATTCTTCCAAATATCGAATCACAACGTCAGCTGTAAACTTCTTTACTGGGTGAAGAAAAGAAAATTTTGAGAAGTGGTCTAAAACAAGAAATATTCCTATGGTTCCAGATTTTGATCTCGGGTACGGCCCCAAAAAGTCGACGTATAGTTTTTGGAAAAATCTCTGTGTCTCTCCAGTTCTTCCGATTGGGGGTCGAATGATTTGATTTGGATGTTTAGTCGTCTTACAAATCTCGCAATTATTGATGTAATTTTTCACATCGTTGACAAGATTTGGCCAGAAATAGTAACGTCGTATTCTCTCCAGCGTTTTGTTTATCCCCGAGTGAGAAGATAGTGGGTCGTCATGGTGCTTTTGCAGGACATCAAGGATTAATCCTTTCGGAATCCAGAGTTTCCATGTCAGGTCGTCCGTCATCTGTTCCCCCACACTGTGTTCAGTCCTACGGTACAAAAATCCATTAATTACTTTTAAGTCGAGAGTGGCATTATTATTTTCTTCAATCTTTTTAACTAAGTCTTTATTTTCATCAGATTGGAAAGTCTACAAAAACCCCGCTGTCATTCCCTATTTCGGACAAACAATAGACCTCGGACAAATCATCAGTGTTGACACGTGAAAGCGTATCCGGAACTATATTCTGCGAACCTTTTCTATGCTCAATTTTAAATCGGTACCCTTGAAGCTTCAAAGCCCATCGAGCCAACCTAGTACTTAGGTCGGATTGGGACATGAGCCACTTTAATGAGGCGTGATCAGTGATCGCCGTGAACTCATGACCTTCGACATAAGCTCTGAACTTTTTGATGCTTACCATCGCTGCTAAGCATTCCTGTTCGGTGACACTATAGTTTCGTTGGGCTTGATTGAGTTTCTTTGACATAAATGCTATTGGAAACTCTTCACCCTCCGCATTCCTTTGCACCAATACACTTCCTATTCCGGTTTTGCATGCATCACAGTGTATGAAAAACGGCTGTGAAAAATTAGGGCTGTGCAAAACAGGAGCTGAGCTCAAAATAGACTTTAAGTCTTCAAAGGAACGCTGAGCCTCATCCGACCAGACAAACTTACGTTTGGCCTTTAACAAGTCTGTTAATGGCGATGATATGGCAGCATAGTTCCGAATAAACTTTCTGTACCAACCTGACATCCCTAAAAACCGTCTGATTTGTTTAACAGACCCCGGCGTCGGAAATTCGGTTATGGCTGAAACTTTTTCTGGGTCTGTTCGAATTACCCCATTACCAACAATATGACCAAGATATCGGACTTCCGTCACACAAAATTTGCTTTTCTCTACATTTATAGTAAGCCCTGAGGCACGCAAACACTTAGCTACTTCATGTAAGACTTGAACATGACGGTCAAATGTAGCAGATACCACCGTGAGATCATCCAGATACACAAATACCTCCGTCCTGAGAGCTGCTGGTATCACTCGGTCCATTAGCCAAGACATCGTTTGCGGTGCATTGCACAATCCGAAAGGCATAACTTTGAAGTGATACAACGGCCTCCCAGGAACGGTGAATGCTGTTTTATCTTTCGATGATTTATCTAAGGGTATCTGCCAAAAAGCGTCTTTAATGTCAAGACTACTGATGTATTCTGCTTTCGGCAGACGGCTTAAAATGCCGTCGATGTGAGGAAGTGGATAAGCGTCGCCTATGGTCACTGAGTTAAGTTTCCGGCTGTCCAAGCACAATCGGTTTTTACCCGGTTTCCGATGAAGAACAACGGAAGACGACCAAGCACTATTTGACACCTCAATCACATCCATTGCCAACATGCGGTCGAGCTCGTCATAAATTAGCTTTTTAATAGCTGGAGAAACTGAAAAATACCGTTGCTTGATAGGCTTAGCATCTCCAGTATCAATGAAATGGCATAAAACTGAAGTGCGTCCAAGTCCTTCTTTGGCAAAGGACGGAAACACACCGATCAATCGTTGAAGCTGAAACTCTTGTTCTCCAGACAGAAATCTGCGGTTTGATATATCGCTTACTATTGGAGGATTAGATTAGCTAGAAGAAATCAGCGTTGGCGGCAGTAAATTGAAGACTCTCCAAAAATCCATTCCCAAAATCAGGTTTTGTGAAATACTCGGCACTATATATAGAGTCAGAGTTGAACACTTCCCCCTAAAGTTAACCTCAGTGGTCACAACTCCCTCTACAAACTGTGGCTTACCATCAGCAATTTTTAATAGAAGTGTTCAACTTCCGATATGACTCATTAGAATCTAGAAATTCTAATGCAGCTTGAGATCCTAGACATGAAACAGATGCCCCTGTATCTAACAAACCAATACATTTTTTCCTAAAAAGTTGAACTTCGGCATACGGACGGACATCTCCAGGCCTATCTAACACTGCAACAGAGAAGTTTTTCTTTATTGTTTTTATTTTTTTCCAATAAGCTTTCATGCGGCGACTAGACCTGTCAGGTTTAGGACTTTCACCAAAGATTCGAGCTCGAGCTTCATTGTAGAGTTTTAATCTTTCATGAAATGGTCTGATAGGACGAGGACCTATGTACTTCATGTTGTCGACTTTATTATTCAATTCATATTTGGTATGATCGATTGTAATGTTGGTGTTAGAAATGCTTTTATTTATGGCTGTTGCAGTTGTGTCAGAACGCGTAAGTAGTTTCAATTGCTTTCCGGCAATTGTGGGTTGCGACTGGGTTCGGATGCACCTTTCGGTGCGTTCTGTCGAAAGTTTTTTGAACCGGAAGAGCATTTTTTACAGCTTGGCTTTTAAGTCTGCGGTGATCCGCATCCATAGCAGAACACAGTTCGCTCGGCCAAGCAATCCTGATAGCGGTGACCAGACTGTCTACAATTCCAGCAAGTGAGATGGATTTCGGATACCTCATTTTCAAATTCAATGATTTCCGGTGCACTTTCTTCCTCAATATCAAGCTCGGAAATGCGCTTGGAGAACTGAGGAGGTCTACTACCGGAAGTGCCATGCCTTGAACGCATATCGCGAAGAAAACATTCACGACGTCGACATATCTCACGCAATTGGCCTACTGAATCGATAGTCATATTTAAAATCTCGTGCTGTATTTCCGGTAGTAGATTCCTTCTCAAGATCTCTACAAAAGTAGGATCATCCAAAGGCTGATCCTACCTGTCTACCAAATCGAAGACAGATTCGTAGAATGCATCAAATGACTCGTTGGCCTTTTGCTTGCGATCACGAATCATTTCACGGAAGTCCACGTCAGTTCTAGAATCGCGATACTCTTGTTTCGAAGCCCTACAAAGATCTGGCCAGCGGAAATTACGCACCGATTTGTGAAACCGCCAGAACCAATCGTTTGCCTTACCCTCGAACAACGTGCTAGGGTTCATACATAAAATATCGAAATTCCCATTCAGAGTTTGTTTCGTTAAAGCCTCTGCGCGATATAAAAATTTTCAACAGGCAAACAGTTTGGTCCGCCGTTAAATTTGAGCTTCCAGTTATGCATGATCTGGCTCACACGATCCGGACGAAAAGAAAAATCACCGAACCTATTGTTGTGACTAGTACGGTAATCATTTGCGCCATTACCGATTAAAGCATAATCTGGACCATTAGGATCACGTCCAGTGTTGTTTGAATTTCGAGACGAATTAGGTAAACCCAAAAGTTGCTCTAAAGTACGCTGTTCCACGTCAGGCAATGTTTGCATCAACGGATAACGATTCGAATGCGGTGAAGATGACGTTAAAGCCTGTGAGGGGTTGTTTAGGTTTAGTTTCGACAAACTAGCCTCAACGCTTTTCTCGACTAGTGTGGAAATCTGAGTTGACAAGGCCGAAAGCAATTGAGATTGTTGCTCAGCAACAATCGAAGAAACGACATCCTTTATACTACTGACGGAAACAGTCGATGATGGCAAAGTCACATTGGAAGACTTAATATCTAACGGAACGGTTCCAGCGATATCTGAAGGTCTACTAGAGTCAAAATTCTTCGCTTTCGAGCTGGATCTAGTCCTTACAGGTGAGCTAGGTTTCTGAGAATCCTTTGAAGGAGCAGCCTCCTTTATGACTTTAGTGCCACAGATTGGACAATTTGAATTCGTTCGCACATAATTATTAATACACAGCTTATGAAATTGATGTCGGCATATTGTTTCGGTTTTTGACGCTTTGTCTAATATGGCATTATCACAAATGCTACAGACCAGGCTTTCATTCTCCGCAGCTGCATCAGAATGAATGTCTTCGGTACTTCTTCGTACAGACATTGTTTAAATACGCAAAATCAAACGAGACTGATAAAAACGTGTACCAAATGATGTAAAAAAAAAATAATTCCGCCAAAAACTTCAAACCAAATTAAGTAACTCAAAATTAAGTAACTTCACATAATTGTAAATAAAAGCAGAACGCGTTAATCGATTTCTATGATCTATGTCGCATTTTGTTTATAGGTTATGTGACTTTACGTGAAAGTTATAAGACTCTACACGTTTTTCCGTTTGGGATTTATGTTTTAAAAAAAAAAAAAATTTTTTTTGGCAAAATTTTCTTCATAAATTTATTTCTAATTGCAAAAAGGTTGGTTTGGTAGAGAAACAGTATATTTATGGATTAAAGAAAATGTAATTATTAATTTTTCTCAATTTATTTCAGCAAAATCGAACTAGTCGTTCTCGAGTTATGTCAAACTACGTTTTTGCCAACATTTTACAACTAAGCGAAGAAACATCAAGATAAGGAAAAAATATAAAAGGTCATAAAAAAAACTGGTACATACGAACGCAAAACCCTTTGAGGGTTTTAATATACTGACCTAGTACCATCACCCTAACTTGGAATTTCTCACCCCCCAGACAATAACTCCAAAAATGTTCCACAGTGTAATTGGTTATATTCATACACCAATATCTGTAGTAGTGCAAGGTCAATGCACTCTTCGTATTAACTTTTTTCTTCTTATGTTCATATATACACACACACGCGACACCGAAATAAAAGGGTATTGAATTTTATGTTGAAGTAGGACGCTTTAAAGTTATGGTAATTATGTCGAACATCTAGGAGGTATATGGCAAATATAATCAAATAATTTGTGAATGAATGTGGTTCGAATTTCTTTTAAGTACATAATGTTTTTGCTGATTGTATCAGGTTTTTTTTTTCTTTGAAAAAGAATAAGTCTGGCTCACAGACGTTTAAATAACAAACATTCACTCATAAATTAATAAAAAGGACTGATCTCTCTCATGGAACTCGTCATTTCTGTGCTTATAACAAACTGGATTTAGGATTCCATGCAAGAAAAATAACGATTTCCAAGAGAATGACTCCGGTCTGGGGTTTAAGGGACAAGTGTACTTCAGGAGACAACGGTTGGTCTAGTTGTTCCTAGAGTACGTACGTCACACTACCAATATTTAAAACAATTAAGATGTTGATGCACTTACTTGACTGGTGATCCCACGATGAAAGGCCTTCCACGCAGATAATCCAAAAAAAATTAAATTGTAAATAGAGGTTGCTCCAAAAATCAAATCTTGCTACCTTTGCCCTCTCCTCGACACTGCACACAAAACAAGGGATTGCACTAACCACTTTTTAATTGAGTGTTTTTGTTGGCATAAATTAATTCGTTTTTGGTTGGTTTCACTTTGGATTTACAATGATAAATTCGACTGAGACGATAACAACAATTAAACAAAAATTTATATTAAAATTAATGAAAAAAAACCAATGGTTCTTAGGTTCTTTTCGAGGATTAACCAAACGAACTCCTTTTAAATTTTATTTCTTCACAGCTTGGTAGAAGTTTTTAGAAAGCCAATGGAATATGATGCACAAACGTATAAATTTATGTATTCGACCTTTGGACTTCTTGTCAAAATTGCACAAAGAAGATCCGACGGCACTTTTTTTCATTTTTTCTTTCCGTATACTTAGGCACACTTTAAACACGAGCTAAAATTAGACTGCTGGCAGACAGGTTAATTTTAACTTTTTTTAAAGCCAGTATAGGAGCTTGTAGGGTACAGAGGTGAGGAAGCGGGGACATGTGACTGAGAACACTTGGTGCCAAAGCTGAGGAAGAACAGGTGGACCGTTAACATAGGGAAATAAAAGAGAAATTGCCGCATTCTATTACCTTTTTTTTGCGTTGGCACCAACATAAGAGAAATAGATTGCCTTCAACCTCTGCTCCAGCTCAGCAATCATCCACTCTTCGATCAAATGAGCTTTCGGAAGAAGATCACAGGAAGCACGCAATGATATATTTTAGCACTGTAAGCAAAACTAAACTGAAATACTTAGAAAAACTTGCACACCTTATGACTTCCGACCTTCTGAATTAGAGCATTCCTATGTTATCTCAATAAGCACAAGGCCTTAAAAAAAATCAAGAGGAAGGAAGGCATACAAGTTATAAGCAAAGTTCACAAGTACTTACAGCAGCTTGACAGTCTCACAAAAAAAAAGTATGACAAAAAAAATCCTTTACCGGCTTATCAGCACAAAAAAAACTTATAATTGAACTGAAAACGATTTACGTGTGCACAGAGCTAACGCTGGAACAAATTGGCAAAAATGGCTTTCCTTTACCCCTTTTTAAACCTCGGTTTATTCCGAAATCCAAACCGTTTTGCTGGACTAGCGCCGAAAACATCTTTATGTTTCCAGCCAAATATGTCTTCTGCTCAGATACAATAACACTTCTTACAACAATCGCAATCAACCGCCATATGCAACTACCACTTAAGCAACACAACATAATATAAGAATATTCACCTCTTCGATAAGAAAAAGGCATAGTAGGAAATCATCAAATGGAAGTTGAGAACCTAAATGAGAGTTCTCGATGTACCAACTTACTGATTTTTCCTCAACAAACAGCCACTTTAGCAAAAATTAAAAGAATCAATGAATAAAAATATCCACAAAAAAAGAAAAATAAAATAAAAATAAAAAAACAAAATCTTAGAGGCCTGGCGTAGGAATTGAACCTAGGACCTCTGAGTAGTAATCGCCAACAATCCCACTGGGCCACCAGTAAGGCGACCTTCCTGATTTACATTGGAGCCTGAAAGTATGCTCTCTGCAATGGTTCTCAAAAGATCAAGTTTCTAAAATAAGAAGGAAAAATAAAGGAACTGAGAAGAATCATCCGCTCATTTACAAAAAGGCAAATAACGCATTGTACATACATATGAGCAAACAAACCGAACACAGAATGAGATACACCAAAAAGTATCTGGAAGCGCCACTACACATCTCGAAAATCTGGAGTTACGGGTAAAAAACTGGTTTTTCGGATCTTACACACTTATATGCCAGTAACTTGTTTGAATATCAACCGATTTTAAGTTTTTCGGCTAATTTTAAAAGAAGAAACTGCATTTCGAATGGTGTACACTTTTAAAATCACACTGAAAAAATATGTGTATTTTTCCTGTAAACTCATTTTTTTAAAAAAATTTAACTTTGGATGGGTTTTTACACAGAATTTTTTAAAAGGAACTGAACTATTATTGAACTTTATAATAAAGAGAGTGTTCTTACGAATACAATTCGTTTTTAAAAATCCGTTAGAAACTGAATGAGTTATTCAACTTTTATTAAATTGTTGGCCAAACTGCTCAGACATATATGTTTGACCGTTTTTTATTGAATATCTCAGTATCCCGTTTGTCATGTAAACATATTGCTTTAGTTATTGTTCATTTGTTTTGTTTGATTTATCACTTCTTGTTCGCTTTGCAACTGTATTAATAAAAAAGTTAGCAATTTGATAATAATCGAGTGTAATTAACCAAAAAAATGTGTGATAAACGGAATAACTTTTGTTACATTGTTACATGTGAAAATTGCTGTGCAACTTAAAAAAATACAAGGTCCAACCTTCAATTTCTTTGTCCTTTTGACGCATATGACTTGGCATCATCAGCTCTGACATAAACTAGATGATTACTTTTGTGAAACAAATATTTCAGGGCACACTTTTAAAACCCACAAAAATGTAGAGTACGCAAATGTCGAAGTGTTACAAAACCGATATTTGGTAATGATAAAGTTCGAGCATATGTGGAAGATTTTCGTGTAACTTTCTGTAGAAGAAGTGACCGTACATTGTTATTTGAAGAAAGTTTTAGGACTGGTAAAAATGACAGTAAACTCATATATTGCGCTGATGTATCCAAACTTTTTTCGGCATGAAGTCACAGTTATAAGGCAGACGAATGGCGACTTTTCATTGATATTGATTTTTAATAAATTTTAATGTTTTGTAAAATTTGTTAAATTTGGAATGTTAGTTCTAGGCTTGAAAGCTGTTTTACTGTTTTGCAAAAAAACGTATGAAGTTATGAGCCAAATACTGCGATTCGTCAACTATGACTTGCATAAAAGGAATGATTTAAAGGTTTTGATAATTTGATTTTGTATGCAAGGTGGTTACACAAAACATCCATGTTATCATTGTGAATGCGATAGTCGTGCTCCAAATCGCTACGATCGCAAGGTATGGCCATCTCGTGACACATATCCATAGTTGGGCATATTCCAGTACCAGTAAAATTTCAATTACCAGTAAATTGTTTTACTGGTAATTGAAATCAACTTCAAGTACCAGTAAATTTTGAATGGTAATGAAAAGGAAATTCCATTACCAGTAAATTTTTACTTGTAATTAAATGAAAATTCCAGTACCAGTAAATATTTATTTCTAATTAAACAAAAATTAGATTACCAGTAAACATTTACTGGTAATTAAGTGAAAAATTGCAGTACCAGTAAATATTAACTGGTAATTAAAAAAAATAGCAGTACCAGTAAAAATTTAATAAAATTAAAAAAAATGTATGCATATTCAAAAAAAATATATTTTTTTAGAAGTTTATATTAATGTAAATTATATTGAGACAATTCAATCAAAATTAAAAAAAAAAACACGTGGAAGTATTGGATAAGTCCGACCATATGATGCCCTTCATTAGGTTATATGAATACGAGTCATCGATCACTTTTAGTTCGATTATGCATTTTTTTACACGACAAAATTACTATTTATTTTTTTCTAAAAATTAATTTTTTTACCATTACAAAATATACTGCATTACTATTTCCATTACCAATAAACTTTTACTGGTACTGCAATTTTTCATTTAATTACCAGTAAATGTTTACTGGTAATGTAATTTTTGTTTAATTAGAAATAAATATTTACTGGTACTGGAATTTAATTTTCATTACCAGTAAAAATTTACTGGTAATTAAATGAAAAATTGCAGTACCAGTAAAAGTTTATTGGTAATGGAAATAGTAATGCAGTACTTTTTTAATGGTTTTTGCCCATCTATGCACATATCTAATAGGCAGGAAAAACGTTTTAAACACCCCATTAGCTGATAAGGTTGTTTTGCCACCACTGCATCTAAAGTTAGGATACATGAAACAATTTGTAAAAAAAAAACTTGATGTAAACGGAGAAGCTTTTTGCTATCTTAGAGCGGTGTTCCCAAAATCTGATGAATTTCAGGTATATTCATTGGACCTCAAATTCGTAGTTATGAGAGATGAGAATTTTATCAACAAGCTCAGTTCCGTTGAAAAACGCTCATGGAAGATTTTTTTTGCACTATGTGGTAACTTTCTTGGTAATCACAGAAGCGACAACTATGTCGTGAAATGGGCTGCTACATGTCAATTAAAATTCATTTCCTTCATTCACATCTAGACTTCTTCCCAGAAAACCTGGGTCAGATCAGTGATGAACATGGCGAACACTTTGATCAAGAAATAATTACAATGGAAAAACGTTTTGAAGGAAAAGAGAAAATATAAATGATTTCCGAATATTGCTAGTCACTTAAACGGTATACTGATGATGTTCAATTAAAAAGAAAACGGTCAAACTAACATTTCTAGGTAGTATTGCCAATAATTGTATTTTTTCAAAAAATGTAGTTTTAATAAAAGTTGAATAACTCAATTAGTTTCTAACGGATATTAATGACACCGAATTGTATTCGCAAGAACACTCTCTTTATTTGTCAGTTCAAAAATTGTTCAGTTCCTTTTGAAAAACTCTGTGTAAAAACGCATCCAAAGTTAAAAAATTACAAACAACTTAGAAAAAAAATGATTTTACACCATTCGAAAGGCCGCAGTTTCTTCTTCCCAAATCTGAAAATCGGTTGATATTCAACCAAGTTACTGGCATATGTACGTAAGATCCGAAAACCGGTTTTTCACGTAACTGCAGAGTTTGGAGGTGTTTGGTAAATTTCAAAACCGGTTTCTTGTTGTACTCAGCAAGATCTACAAAAAAAAATAATATCACTTCCCTCGTATTTTAACTTCATTCTTTTTTGTTACACTGTGTAATTGTAGCAAAACGAATAACCACAGGATAACAGCCCACAAGTAGTACTGCAATTCATTCACAAGTACACATTGACATTATATTGATGTTCTTATACCTAAATATGAATTAAATTAACATCAATTGCCATAAAATTTGCACACCTGTGTTTTGTACATTTGAATTCCTGGTGTTTACCTCTTACATTTTAAAAATTTGAGGTGGTTTCTGATCCTTTTAACCTGAGATGAGATTTGAGATATCTTGTATTATACAGGGTTATCCATCTAGAGGTATATTTACAGAAAAAAAATTCAAATCAAGTGTGAAATCTTTATTCGTAATTTTAAAGGACATTTTATGACATTTATTTTTTTAAAATAATTACCTTTAAATGTTGACAACTGTATTATGGAAATAAGCGTTCGGCGAAAAACGGGAAGAGAGATTAAGAGGTTCCATTATACCCAGAGAAAACCACGGTTTGGTGCGGCTTATAAGCTGGTGGAATCATCGGTACATATTTTTTCAAAAATGATGATGGCCGGAACGTAACCGTGAATGGTGCTCAATATTGCGCCATGACATCGATTTTTATGCAACCTGAAATTGAAGCCCGTAATCTTTACGACACTTGGTTTCAACAGGACGGTGCCACTTGCCATACAGCTGCTTAAACAATGGATCTATTGAGAGGTCATTTCGAAAAGCAGCTAATTTCACGTTTTGGACAGGTGAGTTGGCCTCCTAGATCGAGTTATATCACACCTTTAGAAATTTTCCTTTGGGGTTACGTAAAGTTCAAAGTCTATTCTGACAAACAAGCTTCATGAATTTCTACGTTGCGGTTAGGTATGATAGATGGTGGCGAGGATGATGATGGTATTTCTTCGACAATTTTCTCTATTTCAGTTTCTTCTATTTCTGCACCACTATCAGGTATCACTTGTGTTGGTGGGGAAGATAAAGACAAATTTTGCCCATATGCTCTTTCTCCATGTTTAACCAATTATCATTTCTTCATCGTTCATCGTTAACATGTTTTCAAAAAACACTACATCGATATGCATATTGTCTTTTTAATTTTTTCGTACAATCTGTAGCCTTTTGTTGTTGTTGCATATCCGACGAAAGTTAAAACATTCCCGTTCGGCTCCAACTTATTCCTTCCAGGTTTTTTTAATTCAAAACAACTGCTTTACATCCAAATACCTAAAAATGAGAAACTGTGGGTTTTCTGCCACTCCATTTTTTATATGGTGTAACGTTTCCTAGAACTTTCGTTGGCGATCGATTTCGAATATAAACGGCAGTGTTAACAGCTTCTGTCCATAAATTTTTGGGAGAATTTGAATCGTTCATTATACATCTAGCCATCTCCATCAACGTCCTATTGGCTCTTTCTATCGGCTCTTGCTATTGGCTCTTGCTAAGCCGTTTTGTTGAGGTGTATAGTTGGTTGTTGTGTGGTCGTTTGACAGGTATTCACAGCCGTTATCACTCCGTAATATTTTAAGTCTTTGACCCGTTTGGTTTTCAGCCATATTCAAAAAGTCCCTAAAAACACTGAAAACTTCAGATTTCCTTTTTAGAAAATATACATTTAAACAACGCTAAAAATCATCGACAAACGTAACGAAATATAATGAACCGCTTTGAAACACGCATAGGACCGCATACGTCACTGTGTATCACTTCCAATGGTCTTTTTGTACATATTTCGTTGTACGATTTAAATGGATGCGAAGTTATTTTACATTTTACACACTTATCAATTTTCTGCAGTTTATTGCTTATATTAATTCCACGACCCATTTCATTTTTCATTAGTTTATCAATATCCCGATAATTTAAATGTCCGTACCGTTTATGCCATAATACCGATTCCGAGTCATCCACATTTGACATCGCGAAATCAAGCTTATATTTGAAATTTACTCTGAATGTACCACTGATTTATTTCGCAAAAAATTATTTTATTATTCGGTTTAGTTACTAAAACATTTTCTTTTGTAAACCGCACGGAATTTCCATTCTTAATTATTTTGCTTACTGACAAAAAAATTGATTTTAATTCCGGCACAAATAAAACGTCGCATAGTGTAATGTCAGAATACTCTGATTTTACCATTTCATTACCTATGCCTTTCGTACTAACACTTTCTGCAGAAGCTAAGTAAATTTGTTGTTGGTGATTTTTCAATGATGAAAAAAAATCAGCGTTGCGACAAATGTGTGAAGATGCTCCACTATCGAGAATCCACATGTCATCGTTCATTTCTTTTAGATCTAAATTCGTACATAAAACATAGGGATTATATGTAAATTTTCTACACTCTGATCTGATATGTCCACGTTTCCCGCACGAGTAGCACTTTGTTCTTTTTTCTATCACTGTCACTGTTGCTTTAACTGTATGATTGCTTCTGACTGTACTTCTTATACTTTTTATCTCTATTCTTTATTTCCAACACGTGTTCGGATTGCAGTCTCTGTCCCAGATGACTCCGCTCCTCTAAAATGTTGACCTTCAACTGTTCGAAAGTTGGCAATTTTTCTCTACTTTCCATCGCCACGACGAAGTTTTCAAAGCTATGAGGCAAACTGCAAAGTAGTACTTTACTTATGAAATCCTCCGTCATGGAGAAGTCAATGTCTTTAAGTGATTCCACTAGCCCACTAAAATCGTTAATTTGCTGGGAGTACTACATCTCATCCTGAATTTTGAAACGAACCAATTTCTTGAATAAATTCACCTTACGTGCTGGACTTTTAGCAACATAAACACTGTTAAGTTTTTGCCAAGCTCCCATGGCCGTATTACAGCTCTTTATATGTATCAGTTCTGATGGTTTAATGCTCAACGTGATCGTGGCCAGGGCTTTTTCGTCCATAAACTTAAACCGCGCCTTTTCCTCTGTAGATGATGTTGATGGATAAACAGTTTCACACACCGACCAGTAATCTAAAGTTACTATGAGACTCTTCATCTGAATGCTCTAACTACCATAATTATCCCTGCTCAGTTTTTCAATTGGAATAGAGCTCGACATTCACATTTTTTCGACTAACGAAAATTAAATTTTGACAAACAAAATCAACTTTTTACGTATCCGATTTTGACGAACAAAATACTTTTTAAATATTTCCAACGCGAGGTTATGTTGTTTTTTCTTATTTAAATACACATGGCTCTGGGCACATATCCTTTGTAAGCGCAATCAAAAACGGACACGTTAAAAGTAAAGGAATTATTTATTTGAACTAAAGTATTGATCTTAGGAAGAGTACAAGGAAGGCAGTGAGAGAAACCGGAAAAGCGAATTTAAATGCGAAGAACAGTTATTTGAGTAATTGAGTAGTCACAAATAGTTATATTGAATTTGAGTTGAAAAAGACTAAGTATATTAACAAAAGAGTATTAACGAAGAGTAAAATACTTAACAAATAATGATCCTAAATAGGAAAATTAACGAAATAATAGGAAAAGAAATTCGCACCAGAAAAGGCGCTTGCACTATTTGTTGATTTAAAGATACCCAAACATCAATAATCTCAGCTAACACTACATGCAGTGAAAAAAGAGTAAAAAAGCTGCATGTTTTCATGGCCCCTTATAGTTCACCTACTCACTGGACTCTTAGGAATTCAAAAATTTTGCATTTAGGACTTGATTATGTTTATTAAACAAGAATTAAATTATTAATATTGCGAATATTTATTCGACAATTAACTATCATAAGTAATTCAACCTAAATCTAACAGACACATTAAATAACTTAACATTTACACAAAACCAAATCAACCAAACCAAAGTTTATATTGAAAAATTTTTCATTTTTTGAACAATTTTAATTGAACAAAAATGAACCGACGATTGACAGATTTTTTCAAAACTTAAGTTAAAAAAATATGTGCAGATAACGACGAAAAAGAGAGAAAAACAAGCAGAAATAAAATATATCCAGTTCGGATACCACAGGGTTATTAACAAGCATGCAAAATTTTTTTTGTTAAAAAAAACAAATCAAAGGAGATAATTAAAACGCGAATTGAAAAAAAAAACTCATCAAAATAATTTAAAAAACATATAACATAAAAGTCAAAGGAAATAATTAAAACGAGAATTGGAAGAAAAAAACTCATCAAAATAATTTAAAAAAAAATTATAACAAAAATGATAAAAGACCAAATGAAATAAACAGGAGTGTAATCTGGGTTATCCAAAGTAAATAAAAAAATTGTAATCTTATTTAGGTAAAATTATATTTTTTTATTTATTGAAATCATTTCTTTCTTTACTCAATGAGGCTTATTGCATATGAGTGTTAATATCAAGAAGAATTTATCTCGAAATAAAAATATTTGAAACGACCGACAAAAAAACAATACGAATAATGCGTCATCTGTGATTTGATCACTGTTCCTTGGCAATAATTATCATTACGATGATATCCACTGAAAAAAAACGAAATAATAATCGTTTCGACGCAGTAGGATATAGAATGCAACCAAAATAATGCAACCAAGTATTTAAAAAAAATGCAACTGATAAATAAAATGTAATTAAGAAAAAATATGCTCAATTGGCTGAAGCAGGAGTTGAACCACGGACGTTGGAGTTGCTAAACGCTCAACTTAGCGAGTTGTGCTAATTCACCACGGATTGGAGAGCTGGAAAAACTCGGAAAGAGTCCGCAAATTTTATTGATATTGATTGCATTCAATATTCCTCTTCATGCCACAAATCAGTTTACTAAAAGTTCTGCCATTTTTGTAGAACTGCTATTAATTAATAGTTAGATAGTTTGCACAAATAAATGATGCGTGGTGGTGAAGCTGAAGTACAGTACACTAAAAAAAAAAACTCACTTAAATTTTTTCGGCTCCAACGATGAAAGGCCTTTCAAGGGATTTCCGCTTTTCTTATTGCTTTCACTTTCTTATTGTTTTCGTCGTTAGTCTTCGATGACAATTATATTAAAGAGATAGATCAAACACGATATTTTAAAACAAAAATTAACTACACGTCAACCGATTTTAAACCCAAAACTCACCACTTTATACTAATTTTGAATTTAATGTTCTTTTCTCTTAACTTTATCGATATTTGCATATTTTCACCGTTGACTATTTAGAAAAAGATAAGTTTGAAATAAATATTTTATTGATATTGATTGCATTCAATATTCACCTTCATGCCACAAATCAATTTTCTAAAACTTCTGCTATTTTTGTAGAACTGCTATTAATAAATAGTTACATAGTTTGCACAAATAAAATTGATGGGTGGTGGTGAAGCTGAAGAACACTACACTAAAAAAATAAAAATTCACTTACATTTTAACGGCTCTAACAATGAAAGTCCTTTTAAAGGAATTTCCGCTTTTTAGCACTTAATTTCTTATTGTTTTCGTCTTTGGTCGTCGATGACAATTATATTAAAGGGACAGAACAAACACGATAATTTAAAAAAAATAACTACACGTCAACCGATTTTAAACCCAAAACTGACCACTTTATATTAATTTTGAATTTAATGTTTTTTTTTCTTGATTTTATCGATATTTGCACATTTACACCGTTGACTATTTAGAAAAAAACAAGTTTAAAATAAATAATTTGTAAACATTGTTTAAACAAACGTTTTTATCCCTCCTAAGGGGGATATTTTTAGAAAAAAATTGTTTTTTAAGACTATTCAAAATGAAAACGGTTCGATCCTTTTTTTCGAAAGTTTTAACGTTCAGACTTTAGCTTCAAACTAAGCTTAAATAAGTTTAAATTAAGGATAAGGTTAAATTAAGGATTTTTAGCTATTTTAATCACTTCCACTATCATTTGTTGGGTACTTTGCGATTTTACGACGATGGTTTCTGTGATGGATCCAATGTTATGAAGAGAGAAAACTGAAAAATGTTGCGGGCTTATCGATGAGGGTTGCCCGTGCCCAAGTAGAATGCCAGTGGAGTCACTAATGCCGGTTCTTGATAAGAATAGTGAAATGCTGTATACAAAAAAATAAAAGATTGGAGTCTTTCTGTGTGGTAGGTTGTGGTACAATTAGTTATCTTTCTATTATTCTTTTGGTTTGTTCATGTGTCATATTGTGTCGTATGTCCCTCTATCCTTAAAATCTTGCAGACTTTCATTTTAATAGTAATCTACTGTAGACATTTGATGAGTAACTGAGCATTGTAGCTGAAGAAACCCATTGTAGCCCAAGAATAAAGACGAGACAGAAGCCGGAAACTACTCGTAGATGCGTGCTGCTACGAACTTTCTCAAGCAAACCATGCCTCAATTAAGGCTTTTCTTTTAAACTTGTATGCTACAGTATAATTATTTTTGGCGCCCATCATGGGACCCACACAGTATAAATTATCCGATCACTTTTTCATCTTTGAATTTTATTCAAAATGTTGGTGTGGATTCCAAAATGTATTTACTACTTTTTGTGTGACACTTTTTCTTTTCTGTTGCTGTTTTCGAAATCTAGATCTGAATATTTTTGCTTCATTTTATCGTTTTCCGATTTCGATTGAAATACATATATTGTTTCAAAACACTTAATTTGTGTTTATTATGCTGTTATTAGTTTCATTGTCTCAATCTAAATCTTTTTCTATATTTTGGTTCGCTTTGTTTAAACTTATTGTCCGGTTGATTTTCTTAAATTTGTCTTTACGGCGAAGCATGGATGATTTGGCAGTTGCTGGCACGGCACCTAATTGTGGCCTTTGTAATCACGAAATTGGTGGTAGTAATATGCATATACTACTCAATGTAAACATGTATTTCACAAATCCTGTTTTAAAAACATTGTGAACCAAATCAAAAATGTCCCACTTGTGGTAAAGAATTGAATTTCACAAGTATTTCCACTCCAATTTATGCAGGTATACACATTTCGCCAATGACCACTCAATCTCAAACTCATCGAGCTTCAGAATTCGACGCGAGTCGTTAGGGTTTACAGGCAGGGGTTTCTGCTAAATCTTCATAATCATCTCATAATCAAAATGAAGGAACATCGCCGATATCAGGAAATGCTAAGAATTCTGGTTCTGCTCCAGCCCCTCAAGCTACTGGCAACAACAATCTGGTAATAGATCAGGACCAATTAAGAGGCGTTGCAGCTGCTGCTGTTATTGCACAACAGACCGTGATGATGAGAAATTTAACTGATCAATTATCAAAACTCATTGAAACTAGTATACAGGCAGGCTTAAGTCGATTAAACATAGCGCCTCTGAATTCTACTTCCCAAAATCCAGGAAGTCGTGACTCACAAACACCTCTGTCATCAGCCATTGAGGTTCAGACACTTGAACAATTGTTAGGGATTCCATTCATAATAGTTTCCATCCATAATAGTGCGTATATCTCAAATGTGCATGCAAGCAATTTTTAATAACATTAATTCGTCCGGACAAGATTGGGCACATAATCCATAACTGGAAAGGAAGGGATTTCTATTGAAAAATGTTTGTATAGAGTAGATGCATGACCGACGAGACGACGCTGAATGGTAATTTTGACTTGTTACGTCAACACATATCAGCTGTTTTTGACTCAAAAGCCAATGAATGGTATTGGAGATACCATAAGTCGGTTTTTTGAATTCGTTGGCATAGATGATGTGCTGCTTTGAGGCAGCAATACAAAGACTCTCGAACCGACGTTGACTTGCGAGAGTTGATAAGAGATAGGAAGAAGAAAACAAATGAATGTTTCGACTTGTTCTATGAAGCTATCAATGATTGTGACGAATCTTGTGAAAGTGAAGAAGTTTTCGCAATTTAACTTGTTGGAATTGCCAAAAAAAATGGTCACAGGTATCATGATTGTTTGGATGATTGAAGTGTCTTTTGTTTTGGACGTGGTTCTTCCAACACCTACAAACCCAATTATGTCTCATGCAATTCAAAAAACGTGAAATCGGGTGCACTGAAAAGTACACGCAAGCCGACAAAATCCTTCGGCACGAATACCGATTAATTCATAATGACCATTCTAGAATTTCAAACAAACCACAAGATTTTACTCATAAAGAACCACATACTTTCACTACACCTGTTACCATTTTGAAAGCTATACCTGAATCCCATGGTCTTAATAAGACCAAACACAATATTTCGACTGACTGACTGCAATAATGATGTAGTTAGCATTGAACAAACTTAAGGTTGAATACTTCCGATAATGACCTCACAAATTGTAAAGAAAATTCACCCACCAACGTATTTCAAGCCATTTCATGTGCGCTTAGCAGAATATGAGGCTAAGAGAGCTGAAATTAATAATGAAACATGACCTTTACCTATGAATATATGATCAAAGGAGCGTATTAGGAATTTTTAGAAAAATTGCATTAATACTCGTTTGATTGAGCTCGTGTTTTTGAGCTCCGTGTGTGATACGTAAGCCTAACGACATACGGCCGTACGCGGCTGTGGTTCTGTTTAGCAAACAGTGAGTGGTTTGTTGGATACGGGGGCGTCCGTTAGCTGCCTAGGGTCTGAAGCTGTTAGGGAGTTTCTAGATTCCAATATTGGGTTTAAAAAAATGAAGTCCTTTATAAAAACAGAGGATTGCAAAAATCAATGTGTTCACGGTAGTGTACTTGTACAGACAAATATAACCTTTAGGGGGATAACGAAGAAAATTATTTTGTATATACTTATAGTGCCTCATCTGTCTCAGAATCTATATCTTGGCGTGGATTTCTGAGCAGATTTCCGAACTCTCTGACCAACGACCTTCGACAAACATCGACCGCTGACGATTGCAGACTGCAATCGAAAGCTTTGTCTCGTTTTTAAAGGAAGGTCTTGGACGCAATAACGGTTTATCTCATTGCATTGAAGTTGGTGATGCTTTACCAATTAAGCAACGACACTTTCCTGTTTCACCAGCTATGGAAAAACTGATTTACAGATAAATTGACCGAATGTTAGAAATGGACGTGATCGAAGAATCAGATAGCGCGAGGTCTTCACCGATGGTGCTTGTTCGCAAGCCTGGGAAAGTTCGATTGTGCTCTGATAGTAGGAAAGTCAACTCACTAACTTTAAAGGATGAATATCCTTTACAGTGTAATGCTCCTCAAACTAAGTCAAGGTTGATGGACAAGGTGATATCGGCGAATTTGAGAACGGAAGTGTTTATCTGTCTGGACAATTTGTTATTGTGTCTGATTCTTTCGATAGACATATGGACGTTTTGCTGGAAGTCTAGCAACAAATGCGTAAGGCACGATTGACTATTAATGTTGAAAAGTCACAATTTTGTGTACCAGAAGTCAGTTTTTTAGACCATATCGTAGGTAATGGAGTTATTCAAACAGAAACAATTTCGGCGATTATTGATTTTCCGACTCCTCGATCTGTCAAACAAATCAGACGATTTTTAGGTATGTCCGGATGGTACAGAAAGTCACTAGCCCTTTGACAGATAAAGGGCAATAGGCGATTTTCGTGGAGTTACCAGGCTCAAAAAACTTTTGAGGAATGGAAGTCCATAATGACAACCGCACCAGTGCTGCATAGTCCCGATTTTACACAGCCATTTTACATACACTGTGATGCTAGCAGTACTAGGATAGGAAGTGTCTTGGTGCAGAAAATTGCGGACGGCGACGAGTATTCGATAGCATTTATGTCGAAGAAACTCAATCAAGCCCAACGCAAATACTCAAATGTCCGAGCTCCTTACTATTGGATTATCCGCTTTAGACAGGACTGGAATTTTCGTGGATTTACTACCGAACATTTTTAAACATGACAAAAAGTCCATTGATAAAACTCCAGATTTAAAAATTATAGACGGTTATGTGTACAGACGGACTGAGCATTCTACTGGACCCCAGTTGCGAGATGACTTTGCGTGGAAACTTTAGATTCCCAAAGAGATGGTCAGAGAGGTTCCAGAAAAGGCACATGATAGTCCCCTTTCATCACACGGAGGCATCAATAATACATTAAAAAAGATACGGCGGTTTTACTTTTGGCCTAACCTTGTAAATGATGTCGAAAACTACATAAAAGAGTGCGATATTTGTAGAAACACCAAACATTCCAATTTTACAATGCGATCTAGAATGGGTAGGACTACTGAGACACATCGATTTGTCCAGAAGTTGTACGTAGATTTTCTCGGCCCTTATCCTCGCTCAATGTCCGGAAACATTTGTATATTTATAGTTGTCGATCATTTTTCTAAATTTTCCTATTTCCTGTGGCCTGTGAAGAAGTTTATAGCGGACATTGCTGTTAAATATATGGAGCAGGAGCTGTTTCACATGTTGGGAAAGCCAGAATATGTCGTATCAGATAACGGGTCCCAATTTAAATCTTCCCAGTTTAATAAATTCTTAGATTTGCTATGTATCTACACAAAAAGAAAAGCTAGTAATAACAAATAAAAACGATGTTAAGTTCGAACTGGTCGAATCTTAAATACCCTACACCGTTAAGTAAATACGTTTAAAAGTATTTTCTTTTCAAAGTATCTTGAGTCCCCCACAGCGAAAATTTTTTTCTTCTAAGACTTTTTCACACATTTTCAATTTAATACCAAATAGATTATGACCATAAGACCTCATCGCCATTACTTTAGAGTCCGAACTTAATTCGTTTGTGTGTCTTGCTTTCTACAGACACACGGACGGGCAGATATGACGATCTATATTACATACACAGGGTGGCGCAACAATTGTGCAACAATCAGAAATTCAAATAACTTAAGTTAATAAAAGTATTTCATATATTTTTTTTATTTTAGAGAAAATTTAATTTTTATGTCTCATGAGGTCTATTTTGATATAAACGGCAATGTAAATAAGTAAAATTGTTGCCGCATATAGAGTGAATCTAATCCACAAATACTCCATGAGACGAACCTGCACCTAGAACGAGTTATTGGGATCGTTATTTAAAGATGTTGAAGGTGTATTTTTTACTCAGAACTGTGCCGAATACGAATCCGATTCAACAGCATTTGGTTTTAGCAAGATGAAGCAACTACGAGTATACAAATAGTCAGACCGGTTATGGCAGAACTCCAACGATAACTTTCAAACAAATTAATATCGAGAAATTCCACTTTCCTCAGGTCCACAAGGTCACCGGTCACAAGTCCCTGCACCAGACTTTTTTAATGTGGTTTCTATAAAGAAAAAGCTGTACAAAACGAAACCAAGGAATTTGACCGAATTGAAGCAGTCCATTAAAAGAATAATTGAAGCGAACCCAAGTACAACCCTTTCGGCCGGACTGAATAATCTTCTGATCAGGTGTCGTAAATGCGTGGGTGAGCATGGAGGTAATTTACTGTCCATCATCATCAAACACAATTAGTTATATAAGTATAAAATTGAATTTTCTCTACATTAATAAAAATAATAAAACGCAGGGTTTTCTAATATGGACATTACTATTTTGAATCTTTATGGTAAGAGCAACGTTTGGAAATCATAATAAATTAATATCGAAATTCTGAGTCGGTGGTCACAACTTTAAGAGCGCTTAGTCCAATTTTCGGCCGTTATAATCATCTTCAGCGATGAAGCTCATTTCTGGCTGAGTGGTTTTATCAATAAACATAAAATGCGTTATTGGACAGCAAAAAACCGACAAGAAACACAATTGCATCCGCAAAAAAATACTGTGTGGTGTGTTTTCATGCCAGAAGTGTGATTAGGCCGTATTTTTTCGTCGATGAAAACAAGCGTCATGTTAATGTCAATGGAGAGCGCTATTGTGCCCTGTTAGAAAACTATTTTTGGCCAACATTCGATGAGCTTGACATCGCCGATATGTGGTGTCAACATGACAGTGCCACTAACCACACAGCACGCGTTACTGAAAGACAAGTTCGCTGAACGTGTTATCTCGAAAAATGGTCTGGTCGAATTACCACCTCGTTCATGCGATTTAACGCCTTTGGATTTCTTTTTATGGGCCACATCAAGTCATTTGTCTGTGCCAACAAGCCAAGAGCTTCAGACAAGCTCAGAGACAACATTCAACGCGAAATTGCTAACGTCCCGGTCAGATTGTGTGCAAGAGTTAAATTGGGTCCAAAGAATAGATCGCTGTACACGGGCTCGTGGTGGTCATACGACCAGGAATATATTTGAACTCTATATCTTAAATATTCTGTGTTTTATAAATATATAATATTGTTATGTCCTTAATGGAAAACCCTGTACATTGATTAAAAAAAGTTATTTGAATTTTGTATTGTAGCACAATTGGTGCGCCACCCTGTATTTCAAATATTTTGTAATGAACCGTAATCGGACAGATAACTGTTACCTTATATTTCTTGAGAAAATTGGGGAGGCATTCGCAATGCATTGTATCCATAAAGCGTGTGTCACCTTCCCGTGAAATCATCCGAAACCATGTCTTCATATTCCGGCCACAAAAAAGGTTTTATCTTGCAACGCTCACCGTTAACCGTTATGGCGTTTCCAACAGTATTTTTAAAGACAAATAAGCTCACTGCTCTAAAATCCCCACCCAACTGTCGCCATGTGAGAATGCTTTGGTTTATGGACGAAAACATGCGGGATTTTCGATCTTGAGGTGCTTTAGTGCTGCTTGGTAACATAGCCGCCGAGATGAAAAGACGTTTTGATTTTTAAACTTTTCGAGCAAAATCGTTGTCCATTTCGAGGGGCCTAAGGCTCAAACTAAGCCTTAACGAACAGATAGATCCTGAGTCAATTAAACCTTGTAAGCGAATGAAGCCTTATGCGAAATTCGCATTAGGCCGGGGCGTTAAATGTGGCTACGTTCTCGCTAATACACATTTGACGACGGTGTGAGCACTTGGGGCGCAAAATATCAATTGTGACGTGGACTGAGTGGCATGGCGCGTCATACAGCTTAAACCAAAATATTCATCATGTTCTTGTTGAGGTCAATAGCGAAGTGCTGTTTTAGGACTTTGGATCCAACTCTCGGCTACGGCAGCCACATTCTCATACACACTGAGAACAGTTGTTTTGCTAAACCGATTTTTTTGCCAACCGAATGATTGGGGTTGCATGCACCTCGAGTTTTGCATCAGTACAACCGATTGTTAGTTGGTGCTTGGTAATTTTCAGTAACCGAAACTGAACTATCGGTGGAACATACGAAGTTTCCGAAACTCCAGAAAATAGATTATGGATCTAAAAAATCCACATGTCGCAATTGTTCAACGAAAAAAATTAAAATATTCATCAGAGGCAAAAAACTGTTTGCTTACATACTTGAAGTACTCCAAAACATAAGAAGGGTCATGTCGAGTAGAAAGTGGAAAAGATGATAGAAATTTTAACCTAAAAACATTGTATTAATCGATTGACTTAAAGTCAGTAGTGATCGAATAATCCAACCAAAAAAATACTATCAAACAACCTGTTTTTGTTTCTGTTGAATGTTTAGATATCATCACCAATAATTGGTTGCTGGAATTTATTTTTCTGAAAACTATCGGTTGTCACAACCAACAGTTGTGACAGCTAAACATTAGTCCGCACTTCATTGGTATGACTGATCCATTAGTCCATTAGCAATACGCGCTACTTACATATGTATACATAGTGTTAAAGTCGTAATTTGCAATTTTTTTAATGGCCTGCGACTTTTTCAAACTCATCAAAATATGCGACTTTTTCTAACTTTCTTCGACTTTTGACCTTTTCGTAGCAATACTGCAATAAATGTATTGTAAATAAACGCAAAGGTGTATTTCCAACATACATTTTATGTTTAAATACAGTCGTTTTAACACACCAAGCGCTAGGAATTATTTCCGACTTTTTTCTAAGTTAAAAGGGTTAAAAAAAAATAAATAAGTCAATCGGTTTCCAGTCGTATGCAAACTCTTACTGATATTAGATGGTAAAGCTCGGGTCGCTGTGTTTTTCTTCTCTCTTCGACTTTTCCTACATTACTGTGTGATAAACAACAAAACGATTTTAACTGTTTGTATATGTGACAGCGCATAGAGAAAGGGTAAAAAAATCAATTTTCTTTTTTTGATGTGGACAACATCTGAGCATCGAATGAGACCGTTCCCATTTCCCAAAAGTGTTCCCTCCCAGAGATATGCGCGTTTTATGAAAGTGAAGTCGACGATTATACACCAAAGATACACGTATTTAAATCTTTAAAATTGCTCTCCTGAACAAAACTGGTTTTTACCCTTAGGTCCCTTTCTATTTTGCGCGTCACATATACAGAACAATTGCCTAAAACACAATTTCGTGAAGTTTATGCGCACAGTGGCTTCGCAGGAAAAAAAAATTAAATAAAAATTCAAAATTAAAAAACTGTTTTAAAAACAAAAATTTCTTTTTATTTCGGAAAAAAAGATTAAATATATCAGTTTAAGGGAGTTTCTTTGAAACCATGGAGGGGTTGAGGATCCGCCTCCGGGCTCTCCCCTGATATCCAAAGATCTTAAAAAAAGAACAAAATCACCAATAATAAGAGAAATCAAAACTCAAAAAAATAACGATTGTTTACCAACAAAACGAAATGAATTCTTTACAAAATAATCCACTGAATCTTAAAATTTTTGAAAATTCAACGATCATGTATCCAAAACATCATCCTGGTCCTTTTTTGTCAATGTGACCTCTGAAGATCTCCTTACAACACGAAAGAAAAACTGTGAACTTTTTTATATGAAAAACTCAAAAAAACTGAAATAAAAACCAACTATGTTTCAAAAAACATTGCATACAAAACCATCCGCAACAATTATGTCGCAGCAAACAATTTTGTTTCAAATCCCAGATTAACTGAAGTTGGCCTATCTGCGTTTATCCTCGATCGATATGTACAACGATTTTATATAATAAAAAATGTCCCAATATCTATAACGGTAAGAGAAATTAAAGATAAAATTGACAATAACAATCCTATGGATGTTATATCTGTGTTTAGATTTAAAAGAACAAATAGAAAGGTAAAAGTGTACCATCAAACACTGTAATAGTAGGAATTATTTATGATGGAATAGTTCAAGAATTCTCTATGTGTGGGTCAAAAGTAGTCGCTGAAATCTCTGTTACCCCTGTTTGTCTGTGTAAGAACTGTGGAAGATTGGGCAGCATTGCCATACGGTGCCGGTCCTATAAAAGATGCTTAAAATGCGGTGAAAAAATTATCTGCCCTCAAGACTGTAAAGAAATAAAATGCCAAACCTGTCTATCAACCACGTCATGCACAAACAACTGGAAATCTCCAAAATGCATTCTATGCAACAATATTGATCACTTCGCAACCGATGAGCGTATTTGTCCTAAATATGAAGCTGAAAAGGAAATAAGTGGCTTAATGGCTGTTTTATATTTGTCCAGAAAAGAGGTATTGCAATCAAACACCAACTATTACGAAATTTTAGCAGACAAGCAGTTCGATTTCCAGTTTCCTGGTCTTCCAAAAAGCAGAAACAAACCAGCTAAAACAGTTACGGAAGAAATGAACAAACGAATGACGAAAATACGTTACAGTCAAGTTGCAGCTCTTCCTCCAAAAAGAAACTTATATGTAGCAAGTCCATGTTCGTCTTAGCCCGCTGTACCAGTTTTCGACCACCCTCGTTTTTCCAGAGTATCCGAACTTGAAAAAGCCATATCTGCCTTTGCAAAGCAGATGACATCTATTCTCACGTCAATAAACTCCCATGAAGCTCTAGAAGCACTGGGCCAATTTAAAAAATCGTTGAACACAATTCAAAGTACTAATTTTTTTCATATGTCGAGACTTTAACGCTAGATCGAAGTCTTTTGGCGATTAAATCGACTCTGTGCGAGGCACAGCTGTTAAAACACTTTTTGATACATCAAACTTCTCCTGTCTGAACGATGACAGTGTCACCTTCAAAAAAAAATTATTTGATAATTCAACGGGATCAGTTTTAGATCGTTCTTTTACAAACACAACAAATGTATTGTGGAAAGTTTTAAATACAACAATTGGGGGCAGTTATCACTTCCCCATCGTTATGACATAAAATAGCATTGAAAATTCAAAACAATTGTTCATTGCAAAAAAAAATATAATATTTAAACAAAAAATATTTCACCTCACATCTCGACTTAATAGAAAATGATATAAAATATAAAATTTCAAACTCAACTTATGTTCTAAACAACAAGAAAACACCTAAGAAATGGTGGGGGGAAGAAACAGAAAAATGTTATCGACTAAAAACAGTGGCTGAAAAAAAGTTCAACTTGTGCAAAAATAATGTTAATGCTGAAATTCTATCTTAAGCTACAAAAGAATTTAACAAATCAATAAGAAAAGCAAAAGTCATAGCTCACACATCAACTTTAACAAAACTGTCCATATTACCAAATCACAAGTCCCTTTTTTAAATACGTTCGTAGCTGCAAAAAATCCATATCTCCTCCAACGCAATCAAAATGGTGCTCTGAAAACAACAACGATTACCTACCTTATGTTTCTTAAAAACCAAGTACCTTGTAACAACCCAATTAACTTACCCCAAGTTGCCGCAGAAAACCCAACTCTTTTTTCTACCGATGCATTTTTTAACGCTCTTGAGTGACATATGAAATGTTAAACCAACTGTCCTCTGAATCCAAAGAAAATCTCCTGTCTGCTTTAAATGGGGCCTGGAAAGAACGCAAAATAAAAATTGAATGACGCAAAATAATGATAGTTCCGATTCCAAAGAAAGGCAAAGACCTAGAAGATTTCACAAACTTTAGACCAATAGCTGTTTTGTTAAGATGTTGAACATAATGGTAAAAGAACGCCTAACAAAATACATTGATAAAAACCAAATAATTCCTCAACAATCGTATGCATATAGAAAACACATTTCCGCTTCTATATGTATAAATGATCTCCTTCACACCATCACACTACATAAGGAAAAAAAAGAAAAAATAATCCTACTTTTACTCGATGTGTCAAAAGCCTACGATTGTGTAAATGTAAGCATTCTATATCAGAAACTTAACGAAATTAAATGTCCTCAACAAATTATGAATTGGATTTTAAACTTCCTAAAAAAAGAACACTTGTATTGTGGGATAAATCCCTTGAAATATGCAATGGCCTTCCTCAGGGTAGCTGCCTAAGCCCCACACTCTTTAACATCTATACAATTGGACTCCATGAAATAGCCGATCAAAACACATGTTTTTCAATTCGCTGATGACTTCATAATTGCATCGACTTACCAAGATTTTGATATAGCGACCAATAACCTCCACATTAAGGCTGCAAATTTTTTTAAGTCTTCTGAACAAACCAAACTTACAATTCAATCCTGAAGAGACAACCGCAATGTATGTAGCAAAAGGTGCTATTAAAAAACCTAAAATAGTTATAAATGGTATAGATTCCCATCGCCAATAAGATAAAATTCCTGGGCCGATACATAAAAAATAGTCTTTCGCTCAATGATCATTATGAAAAAAACTTTTAGAGTGTATACAACAATAAACTAATGGTAACTAGTGTTAATAAGGGTCTCCATCCCACCATAGCAAACAATCTAACGAAATCTCTAGTTTTTTCCAAAACAGAATATGCTATATCCTCTATGTCTCATATGCCCACATATATAAATAAAAAACTCACCAGCGCTCAAAACCAACTCCTAAGAAGAAATCTAGGTTTAGCTTCATCTACACCCACACACGCTGTTTATGCACCAGCTCGAGTACTACCACCCACGCAGCGATCTCAGCTCTTAACTGCTAAAGATCTCATTAAATTGAAAATTCACAGCCCTATTCTATATGAAAAAATCACACAAACACCCTCCAGAAAATGCAGTGTAGGATACACGTACACCAAATTCCAAAAGATCTTCGAAAAACTCAGGATAAACACAAACACTCTACCTTCGACAAAGCTCACCATAAATATGGACACTTTCAACGCACGAAAACAAGATACCCCAAGTGAAGTTATAAGGGCTATATACGCACAAAAAGTTAACGACTTAAAAACGGAAAGGTATGCAATCTGGGCGACGGATGCTTGATTAAATTCCAATACCACTGGCTTAGCTATCTGCAACATATCATCTAATCACAACTTTCTTTTTAAAATCGACAACTCCCTATCATCACTAACTGGGGAACTACATGCAATTTGTAAAGCAATAGAACTCATCATAGAAGACGGTATAGACAAAGCTGCAAACTTCACATACAGCAAAAATGTCTGTCTGTTGCTCAAAAACAACTCTACTTACAACTATATAATTAATATTTTGGAAAAAATTGATTCTTCTCAAATATCTTCACTCACCATCATATGGACTCAAAGAAGTGCTTATCAAATTTTTAAAATAAAGACACCTGAACTTTTAAGGAAAAAAGACGTAAACCATCTCAAACAACTTTTAAACTTCATAAAAGTGTGCAACATCTAACTCTAATAAAGGAAAAATATAACAAAAAATCACAAAACTAATAAATGAAATATATATTAAAATAAATCACAAAACAAATAAACACTATTACACACCAAATCCATGAGTGAAAAAGGAGAATGTGAAAGAAATGAACCAAAGAAAAAACATAAAACTTACCACAACAAAATCCACAGTTGCTAAAGAAGTTAACCAATAGACTCTACCACAAAAAATCAGCCCTGTTATAAGAATATTGTATACATACTCAACCAACCCTGTCCCAATGCGGATAAAAACAAAAAAAATCAATTGGTTTAAAGCTGGCCATAGACGTGCGATTTGTGTCTACGATTTGTGTCTTTACCTTTTCTCCACACACGTGCAACATTTTCATTTTGTGGTTGACGTTGACGAGTAAGCATGGGTGACAAAGCGGATGATGCAATTGCGCTTTTGGTGATTTATTCAACATGCGAGTTTTTGCGGATCAAAAATTTTTTTTTTGCCCTTGGTTCCTAAAAAAGAAAATCATAAAATAAATAAAAATATATACATAAATATTTTTGATCCAGCAAGAAATTTAAATTCTCTATCAATATCATTCTGTATCAATTGTGGCATTTTTGTCCACTTTTCTGTTAGTTTTTCCCATGACTTTTGTTTTTCCTTTCTGTCTTTATATTTCTCACTTTTACTTTGCCAAATTGCAACTTGCTCTCTTAAAACTTCAAAGAACTCTGATAAAAACTCCTTACTGGCCATTTTGAGCTCTTCACTATTTGACGTTTCAATAACAACTGAAACTACGAAATGTATAAATGTGTGATCACAACCCCATACACGTAGACACAAATCCCAAGTTGATGAAAAATTTTAGCAACCTGGGGATTTGTGTGATCACAGCGCCATACACGTGCAACATGACGTCGAGCACACACAAGTCGTAGACACAAATCGCACGTCTATGGCCAGCTTAAGCCACCGTAAAACTCCCCGATGGGCCGCTCTGAGCAGATAAGACTAGAACAATAGTTCTATGGCCTCCTGATCTCCGGTGCGATCTCGTAGCACACGTCTACTGCCAGTTTGAGCTCCGCACACTCTAACTGGTAGCTTTAATGTCTACACCAAGAATAAACTATGCCACCATCAAACATAGAGGAAGAATAAGATTAATTCGAGATGTATTTTAATCTATAATGGGAGCTTCTGAGTTCACCTAAAGGAACTCAGGTGACCTCACTCCTCCCCTGCGGGTTTTTATAGGTTGAACAATTATATATCACATGCCATACAAATTTTGCGATTATCTTATTCGGTTTAAAAGATAGGATTTTTGTAACAAAAAAACTTAAATGACGCCACTGAAATATCCAACAAAAAAACAAAGGACACCCTTAGTGGAAAAGACAAACTTCTTAAAAATTCTGAAACTCACAAGTTTGCAAACGCCCGATTATTGGTTCAAATATGCTGTCGCGATCTACGACCATTTAATATGGTGGAACAGCCTGGTTTTCTAGAATACATGCAGCATATTAAACCTGGCCTGGTAATGCCAATAGCATCAACTTTGGCAAGATCTGCTTTAAACGATGTCTATTCCACATATGAGAATGTGATAAAACAACACCTCAATATAAGCCCTAAAAATATTGCTATAGTTTTGGATATGTGGACTGACTCGTACAAAATGTTAAGCTATGTAAACATAAGAGCTCATTACATAGAAAATTTCATACCCATTTGTATATCCTTAAAAACCGAGCAGTTTCCACATCCTCATAACCAATTTACAATAGCCCAAAAACTCACAGAAACAATAGAATATTTTGGATTGAATGACAAAGAAATTTCTTTTGTTAGCGATGGTGGTTCGAACATAATAGCGCAGTGCGACTGATGAAAAAAAAGATTTGGCTGCTCCATCCACAGTCTCCACCGGCTTATATCTTTTGATATTTTAGAAAATGAGACATTTGCTGTATTCCGAAGTACAACAAAAAAACTTAAAGACATTTTTAAAACATTGACCTAGAAAACGGAAAACATAACTTCGTTGCAAAAGGCCTATGAAGACGAGGAGACTTTTAATGAAATTGCTAAATTGGTCGAGGAGATTGAAGCTGAAAATCAAATAGTACTTGAAATCGAGGAAATAAAAACTACTCAAATGGGCAGTATAAAAAACTCAAACAAAACAAGATGGAACTCACTTTGCTATAGTATGTATAGAAGCTTTATTAAAAATAAAAACATTATTAATATTGCTCTAATTGAAGCGGATAAAGAGGAATATGCCCTGAATACTATGGAAAAAGAATTAATAACAGAGTTTCTACATTTTTTGGAAACTTTTGAGACTGCCACAAAATTTTTACAAGGTCGCAAATACACCACCTTAAATTTAGTTATTATTTATTACGAAAAAATAATAACAGAATTGAAAGAGAAAGTGCTGGTCGTTGCATTTGAAGAAGTTATTCAAATATACGCATTTGCAATCAAACGATTTCACGCTCGGTTCAAAATTTTGAAAATACATGTAATAGCTTCGCTTCTGGACCCGTTCCAAAAAAATTGGCCTGTATTGGAAAAATGGGTTAAAAAAAATCCTTCTTATGATGTTGAACTTGACCATGAGTTACAAGAAGGATATCCTGACTTTCAAGATTCCACAAAATATGATGTTCTGTATAAAGAAATTACCAAGCAATTTCCGGTGGAGGGTGATATGCCTTCAACTTCTCAAGCAGCTAAAACTCAAGTAAGTATAATTTAAATAGTCATTATATATTAATTAATTAATTTTCACGCAGACAATTCGAAATACGGCTAGAGATGAAATGCTTTCATTTATTGCATCTACTTCCATTACTGCCGAGCGTAATCATTTAGAATCCGAAATAAAGAAATATTTTGACGCAGAGCTGGACGACACAGACACATTTAGCTGGTGGAAAAAAACGAACAGGTATATCTAAATACTATTGATTTGATAATATTCAGTATATGTTATTAAAAATAATTTTTTTTTTAGAATTTTCCGACTTTAGCAAAATTAGCTAAATTAATCCTAACCATTCCAGCAACAAGCGCATCCTCAGAAGAGGCTTTTTCTAGTGCAGGAGCACTAATAACTTCAAAAAGATCTTCTTTAAATCCAAACACTGTAAAAAAGTGTTATTCATTCATGACAATTACGATATTTTTCAAAATATAGTAAAATAGTTATAAAAATGGTTGTTTCATTTAATTCTAACTCTCTTTTACAGTTGAGCCGCCGCTTATGAACAATAGTGTCGGCTCGAGCCGGCTTTGAGCCGCCGCCGTCAATATTATCGTCAGCCGCCGACAAAAGATACTCGGCTCTGTGCTCTGCACAGGCAACACGTTCCGCTTCGTGAACTTACTATTACCCGCAGTGTCTTTAAATTGGGGTACTCTGTAGGGTCCTCTCATTGATGCCAAATATTTTCCCGAAGAATCCCGTCAAATCAGACCGCTAAAGCGCTAAAATCTTTAAAATTCTTCATTAAGTAAAAGCAATAAAGTAGTTTGACATTAAAGGAACTACTTCACGTTCAATTGCATAATAAAAACACATTTTTATTTATTTTCAACTCTGAAGGTTTCTCCAACTCAAAACTCGTAAATACAGGTTGGCACCGCTTAACGCGAGGATTGCTTTCCTGGAAACACCGTGTGTTACTGCGACTTAGAGTTTTGCTAAGGCCGTCAATTTTCAACACGACTATGAGATCTAGAAACGTCAAGATTGTGAACAATGAAAGATGCTCTTCAGTTATTCGCGAGAAGAGCAGCCATAAGCGTATGCGAATTTTGAAGCTCCAGAAAATTATAAGCGCTATTACACACTCTTAAACATTTTACAATTGAATTTCACAATTTTACATTAAACTTCACTTAATAATTAAATAAACATTTTTTAGAACACAAATTGTTGAGATTTCTGTGTAATTTATTGGATGCTATCAAAAGTACCCCGAAGGCTCCGCGGTAACAGTTCTTCAAAATTCTAGAAAGCTGAGGAGGGATTGAGCAAATCATCAAAAAATCTACATCTGTGTTAGCGGAAGAACCAGTGCATAAAAAAGCAAAAGTTTTCCAAAATGGGACGCAAAAAGGATGCAGATTGTATTGTGTCGTCGTTAGAACAACAATCGGATGGTGCAATGCGATTTATGCGATCGTTTGTGTCACTATGATTGCGCAAAGGTGGGTGATGAAATTCAAGACCAGGACTGAAACTGCGAATCATATTTGCGACAGCAACGAGAGGCTGCATTGCATGCGACATCATACCCGACATCGCAATTTGGTACACCGGTGGGTCATCATGTAAGTGCTTCTTCAACAATTTTGCCAAATGTTGGTGGACGAACAAATACCTTTTCAGAGGCGCAAGATGTTATGCCACTAGCACATGTATTTGCCGAATCAGCACAAACGACATCGGGTATACAACAGCAACCACGATTGTATACGTTCGCTTGATGCAGCAATCAAGCAGGGGCATAAACAATGCAAAATAGGCAGACAACAACGATAAATTGCGCAACAAGCATCGACACGTACAGTAACATCAACGAATTTTAATGTGAATCGGCTACAGTCAACAGTGTTTCAGCAACATGTTGAGCAAAACGTTGCTTATCAAAATAGGCAACATGGTGGTTGATGAACTCCTCACCCTCTGGTTTCTGAGTTCATAGAAAAGGGGGTTCCAGCCGTTTCAAACAAATAAAAAGACCAACCGGAATTACTTCTAAGAGGTAGCGGTTCGACCGTCTTTATTTTCTGATGAGTTGATGGTAACTAAATTGTAAACTAAAGCTAAGGTGGCCTCAAGCGGCCATATTACAATGATTTAGAGAAAGAGAGTAATTCAATGTAAATAAGACCAATATAAGCCATTTCAGGCGAATTCACTTTAGAAACTTAAGGGTACTTTAAACTTAAAGATATGAAACAAAATATAATGAAAAAATATGAAAATAATAGAGAAATGAATATGGAATTAAACCTTAAAACTATTGTTGAATTATGGATTCAACATATTCCGCGCCTAAATATTGGTGGGGTCGCATCCATGCATGACAACGCCAAACTTGGTGTTCTGGACCTTGATGAAGGGACAGCTATCCAGCGGTGCGGATGGGCCCTTGTTGTAGAGGTCGCGACCGATAATACCGTGGATTTTACCAAACTCGTGTGGCATAGGATGTGCCCACATATCGCGGACAACATCATCAAACTCCAGGAGCATAGGAAGCAGCTGGTCGTTGACTGGGGCTGGCATATTGACCTGTACTTTATCTACGATCACTACGGCATATTCTTCCTCCATTTCTCACGGTAGCATAGTGGTTCGACCATTTCGTACAAGACGTGCGAAAATTGCACGTTTCGGTTAAGAGCCAGCGTTACGGTAACGGTTCTATCCCCTGCTCTTAGGTCACACAGCACGACAGAAGCGATCGCTTTGCAATTCTGTCCGTGAGGTCTATTTAAAGGCTTGCACTCCGTGGTGCGCTTAGTCAACTTAGTGATAGTTTGGCTGCCAGTTGGGGCCTCGTCGGCGTCAGGTTTCGAACGTACAGAGTCTGCCACCATTGCAGCAGCACCAGGATCGACATTATTATGGTCGGTCACGGCGGTTGGTTCATCCTTCTTTGCTCCCTTAAGGCTAGCCTGAGCTATTTCATAGAAATTGATTGGGTCCTTACTCAGAGCCTTTTCCAACGCCTTGATGGAATAGCCCTTAAGATCCTGAACGGTAGGTGCGTCAGGAAGGTTTCCTTCTAGAGTGGAAGAGCTGGCGTTAATGTCGTCTTGGTGAATCATGGTGTGGTGGCGGTGCGAGCAAACATTGCATCGAGATGCCGAAGTGCACTCAGCGCGTTATTGCCAATCGGACAGACAGTTGAGGCAGACTTCCAGTTTTTTGACGGCTTCACGTCGACGACCGCGGACATCCATCGAAAGTCAGGGCATCGCTTGAGCAAGTGATTCTTGCCACAAAGTTGGCATCTTCCACGTCCTGAGGAGAAAAACAAGAGAAAAGAGGAAAGAAACAAAAAACGTGCAATAAATAATTGGAATTTGAAAATATGATCATTAGCAAGATTCAAGTTTAGCTTTATTTTGATTTGTGTTAGGTTGTTGAGATGGGAGTATGCAGAGTTTAACGATCGGACGCGTTATTCCGTTCTGAGTTTTGATTTCGACAACACGAACATTATTATCTTTACCGTAGACAACCTTCGTTATTCGGCCCAACCGCCACTCAGTTGGAGGTAAATGGTCGTCTTTTACGATGACAAAGTCGTTATCATTTACATTGTTTTGGGTAGACTTCCACTTGTATCTCGTTTGAAGTTCTGTAATATACTCCGATTTCCATCTCTGGCTGAATATATGTTGTATTGCCTTCAGTCTTCTCCATCTGGTCAAGTACGATAAATTCTCTCTTGGAGGATCTTCCGGTGCTCCGGATGAGCTGTTACGGGGGCGCCACGTAAAAAATGACCGGGCGTCAATGGTACAATTCTGATACGTTGTCTGACATGGGTGACAACGGCCTCGAATTCAAAATTGCTTCAATGCGGATCAGTAGGGTGCTAAATTCCTCGTAAGTGAAGCTCAAATTACTTGACAGTTTTTTAAGGTGAGACTTCATTACTTTTACTGCTGCCTCCCAGAGGCCTCCCATGTGTGGAGCATATGGAGGTATAAATGACCAGGTGAAGCCTTGCAGTCCAAATTTATTGATGAGACATTTTTCTGCTGACTTTAGAAACGCATGATGATCTTGTAGTAGTTTATAACTAGCGCCAACAAAATTTTTCCCGTTATCGGAGAACATCGTTTTTGGCACACCTCGTCGGCCTGTAAATCTTATAAAAGCTGCTAAGAACGAATCTGTAGAAAGGTCCGAACACACCTCTAAATGAACAGCTCGGGTTTAAAAGCAGACAAACACTGCCGCATAGCCTTTCAAAAGTTTAGCATTCCTCAAAATCGAGCTTTAAATACTAAAAGGACCTACGAAGTCTACTCCTGTTTAAGTAAAGGGCAGCGAAAATGTTACCCGTTCGGGTGGCAACGAAGCCATCATTTGGTTTTGGAATTTACGTTTGAATATCGTACATGCCTTGCACGCTCGAATACATTTTCGAATGCCATTTTAAAGCCTGGTGATGTAAAAACCTTGCCGAATGGCACGCAGCATAACATTATATTCTGCATGGCATAGTATCTGGTGACTGTAATTTATAAGGAGATCGGCTAAGTGGGATCTTTCTGGGACAAGAATCGCATGTCGTTCGTCGTAACTAAAACCTGAGTTCTCCAAGCGACCGCGAACTCGCATTACACCGTTTTTGTCCAGAAAAGGAGCTAGTGCACTAATGTAACTTTTATTATTAATTAATTTGTTCCTCATTAGACAATCGTATTCGTGTGGGATTTTTGGTTTGATTAATTTTAATGGTCGAAATGTCAATACTCTTAGGGCGAGAATGAGCTTTTTCAAACACCCGTAGAACATAGCTCATAACATGTAGGGTGCGAACGTACGATGAAAATCTTGTGATGATACATTTATTAGCGGTTGTGTAGAAACTAGCCGATTTTTTTACTTTCAAGTCTGTAGGATCAAAACATCGAGGTTCTGGCCATGATTCAACTGGTTTTTGAATCCAAGGCGGACCATTCCACCAAAGACGATTTTAGATCAAGTCATGCGGTAAGCTTCCACGAATGCCCAGATCAGCTGGATTGTCCTCTGCCTTGACATGTTTCCAATTAGTAATACTGGTAAAATTCTGAATTTCCGATATTCGGTTTGCAACAAAGGTCTTAAGGGTTTGTTGAGAATTTTGTAGCCATCCTAGCACTATAGACGAATCAGTCCATAAGTGTAACTCAAAGTCACAATTCAAGGACTCAGTCACGACTTTTACTAAGTTGTTGAGGATTATTGCGCCACATAACTCAAGTTTTTTCCTTTTAATTGGAGTAACCCTAGTTTTGCTATCAGTAAGTTGCTGGATAAAGAGCCGGCCTTGTCGACTCTCATGTAGACGGTTCCACAATACGCGCGTTCCGAAGCATCGCAAATGCCATGGATCTGAACTCGTACACCGGGCGAAAACTATATCCATCTCTGTATTCTTAGGGATTGTATATGTGCTAAATTATCTTTAAATAAATGACATTTAACCAGTAAATGCTGTGGAACTGCTTCGTCCCAATTGATGTTTCCTTCCCACAATTGCTGCATCAAAATCTTTGCTACGATGACGATTGGACCCAGCCAACCTAGTGGATCAAATAACCTGGCGAAGACCGAGAGTATTTGTCGTTTCGTAACAATTGGCGAATCATTGATCGGACCTATGGCGTAATAAAAAGTATCAGATTTCGCATTCCAGCGAATGCCCAAAGTTTTGATTGTACTGGAGTCGTCAAATTTCAAGAATTCTTCATCGAGAAGATCTTCCCGGGCTACATGTTCCAATAGGTACTTATGGTTTGCCGTGATCTTTTTTAAAGGAAATGACGCTGAAGCTAAAGTTTGCATATGTTGGGCTTGTTTATCTTTCGTTTCATCCAAACTGTGGCCTCCCGATAGAACATCATTGACATCATCGATTCTTCGCAAAAACAACTTAACTGTCTCAATGTTCGTATGGCAAGAAACGGCGCACAATTTATTACAAACGTGACCGTTTTGAGTTCGAAGCATTTGACTGGATCCTTAGGCTGAGGTCGAAAAAGCACTTACTAATATGCTCGATCAGTTTTATAAACAACTATCTGGCGATACATTTTTTCGATGTCTCCTGTGAACACGAACTGGTAATGTCGCCAGCGGAGAACAATTTTCTGTATATCTGTCTGAAGGATCGGGCCAGGGTACAAAACATTGTTAAAAGAGTAGCTACTACTACTTCTTTTGGATCCATTAAAAACCACTCGTACTTTTGTGGTTTTACTCACGGGTTTTACGACCGCATGATGGGGTAAAAAGAAAGAGCTCTGTTTCTCTTCTAAAGTTTCAAAAAATAGTATTTCCTCCATGTGGCCGAGATCAGTGTACTCCTGTAAAACTCGCTCGTATTGCTGCTTCAGCTCTGGAGTTCTGCTAAGTGTTTTCTCCATTCGATGATATTGCGCTAATGCCATATTTCTGGATGGTCCCATATACTGTCTCAGGAAATTCTTTACGGAAGGGTAGCCGCACAACATATCGCCCATCTGGTTGTCGACAATTTGTCTGTTGGTAGAATTCCTTGCAACATTCATCAGTCTGATCGGCTTTTGTCGTTTGCTCCACTTCTTCGATTTCCCAAAATTTCTTGAGTTGAGAATTAAGAGCAGCATCAGCTGATTCACTAGCTAGTGTTGAAAATGTATTAATTTTCGTTGTTGGTATGTTGCCAGATAAGTACCATCCGAATTGTGATTCTCTGGCTTCCAGGCCAAATTAATAAGCGGCAAATAATCACTACCAATTATCATATCAATTGCTGAAGGTTTGAAGAAATTTGTGTCTGCCAATTTTATATGTTTCAAATCTGGTAAATTTTCGATTTTGATTTTCTTTGAAGGTAGAAAATGCGACAATTTAGAAACAACAATGGCTTTTATCCTAACTTTGAACGTTGAATCCAATGATTTCAAATTGCACTGGTGACTTGAATTTCCGACGACAGTGCCTCCTAATCCTGAGATTTGCTTGTGATGATTGTTCACGGGTAAAGACAGAGATTGTGGAATTCGTTTAGTCACAAAGCTTTTTTCCGAACCAGCATCTAATAATGCTCTTACCGTAAATATTTCTCCTGCGTGGTCAATATTTACAACAGATGCAAAATAGTAGTTCCTTCGTGTTGGGAATAATGGGTTTGGACGGAATTAGTTGTAAAATTATTATTAGATCGAATATTCGACCAATTTCGTGTAGAGTGCACATGAGAAGTCGTCGATGGTTGTGCTGGTTGTGACGAATCTCTAGCTTCTTGCATTATATGCGACGACTTTCGTTCGTTAGATTCTATATGAGGTAGAGAATGGTGTTTTTTATTACTCTGGAAGCATACCTTTTTACTGGGACAGTTGGATTTAAAATGATTTGACGATAAGCAATTCGCGCAAAATTTACTAGCGTAAACATATTTAATACGTTCACTAACAGATAAAGATTTGAAATTTTCGCAGTTCCTCAAATTATGATCACCATTACATTTTGTTTTTGCGTGAAACGATTGTGATTTATTGTTGAAACTATGATTAGGTCTTCTCATATCAGAAATCGTTTCTAACAACTCAATTTTTTTGACAAAAATTCGTCCATTTGATTCCAGGTTGGGAGTTTCTTATGGTCAGACAACGAGTCTTCCCACGCACGCAATGTATCCTCCGGTATTTTCGAAGCACAATAATGAACCAAGATTGGATCAAAATTTTCAGTTTTTATTTTATACGATTTGAATAACGCCAAGCTGTCGTTGATTCCCCGCAGGATTTGTCGAATTGATTTCGCAGTTTCAACTTGGGTCGCTTGAATACCAAATAAAATTTTCATCTGCTGATGTACAAGTATGAAATTTCCGAATGGGAACCAACTTCCCAAAATATATCTCGGAAGGCTGGCCACTTCGAGTACCCTCCTTCGAATGGCTGTGTATCGCACGGTGGTAGTTTTAATGATGAAAACGGTTGAGACCCTAGTGTTGTATCACGTCTGCTGCTTTCATCCAGATGGGACTGCTTTTGCGGCATTAAATTGCAATTTCGATGTTGTTCACAGGCTAACGCATACTTCTTTGCCGCCATTTCCAATAACTCTGGTGCGTGCTCTCCTTCATCAGCCGTCATTAACTCCTCATAATCTGTGGTTAGTTTTTGCCATCTTCTTTCAAGCTCATCTTCATCCACTTCAAGACCCGCAATGATGCTACCAAATGCTGGTTTACACTCCTCACAAAATGCCTTTAATTGATCAAATTTGAAAATAAATCTGCGCCTTGCCGCCATGTTGAAGTAAACGAAGAAATCTTTCACTTTTTTACAATCTGCTCGACGTATGTTTTTTCCCAATATTATATTTTTATATTTGCGATGAATATGGTTTTCGTTCTTAGCTATTTCATGTATATTCTTTAGAACGATTATTTATTTTTGTTTTTTAACGGGTTACGTTATAAATTATTTATATTTAAAAAAAATAATGTGTGTGCCCCTTATTTAAATTAGCATATGCCAACTTCGTATCGATAACGAAAAAAAACAATTATAATATTGATTACTTGTTCATTTAATCCAAAAAATAATGTTTCGTATTTAAATATTTGTGATTTAATGTACGCTTTTATTTCTATTATTTTTTCTTAAAAAAAATAAAAATTGGTGATTTTGGGTATTTTATATCAATTCCGTGTAATGAAAATCACGATCGACATATTTTTTCTCGAGGTAGGCAACCCCTACCTATTGAGGGCGACGGCACACAACCAAATACACTGCCAGCTCGTTGCGTCGACTGCGATCACTGCTATGCTGCTTTTGCTTGTACAAAGCAACGACACATAATATGACGTTATGAAAAAAGGGACGTTGACTGCGATCACTGCTCGGTATGGAAAAAACAACCACCTTTTGGCAACTTCAATATGTTGTTGTTGTCTTTCTTCCTTCTCGTTCGCCTTGAAACTATTACAGTTGGTTACTGAAAAAAACATGTCGTTGACTCACCCTTTTTGTTGTTGTTGCTTTCGCATGTTAATAAAGTAATGTATGTACATATGTAGTTTTAGTACTAAGGTGGTACGTTTAAATGCTGGTAGCAGGTTTTATTTTTTTACAACGGTTCTTTGTTCAATCTTCAACACTGCACTTTTTATTAATTGTCTTTAATTATTTCCTTTTTTAAATGTTTTATGTTAATAATTTTTTTTGTCAATATTTTTCCGCTGCTGAACTTTTTATGCGGCCGTCCGCTTTGACATTCGATCACTTTTGATTTTTTCTTTCTTCGTTTCATTGCCAAATATTCTCGCGTGTGTGTGTGTTGATTTCTATTACTTCTTCTGTATTAGGCGAAGTTGATGCTTTTTACCTCTCTGCCCTTTCTCAGCGAAGTTGAGGTTGGAGAATTACAACAAGGTGGAATTTGTCTTCTCGTACTGTTTATTAGGGCGGGTACTAAAAATTGATTTTTCGCTTTGTTAACTATTTTGTTTTTCGTTACTTTTCTCTTGAATTGTTAGATTATTGGACTTTGTAACGGGATTTTTATATATGTGTTTTTTGTTGCAATTTTTTCTTTTCCTTGTGTTTCGATTTACCGTTTTATATTTGCTTTTGAACTGTAATTTTCCCGATATTCTTCTTTGACTCGAGCTTTTTGTTCTTTTTTTACTATTTTAAACGATCATACTCAAAGAAAACCAATTACTACTGCACATACCTGCTCTTACTCTCTTTGTAATTGGATACTCTGGAGAAATGATGTTGGGTTTTGATTGATGTTGTCGTCTTCTTCTGCCGGTATGATGCCCGCTCCTTGATGACGTCAACTGCTCAATGCGAATACAAGTGTATGACTTCTGCCCTGGGATGATGATGAATTCTTGCTGAAGTTACGAATTTCTCTGCTACTGGTCCGCTGCTTGATGTCGTCAACTTCACGTTGTTGATTCTGAATATTGAAACGAATATTTGCGTGTGTGCTTTGTATTCCTATGTAGACACCTTTTCTATACTTCTCTGATTTCTAGGTTAGAAAACTCGGGTTTTTTTTTGAAAATATTCCCATTCCAAAAAAAGATACTGGAACACATCTAATCCTAAACTTTTTAGGATGTTTTTTCGAAGGACCATATGATGAACTCCTCACCCTCTGGTTTCTGAGTTCATAGAAAAGGGGGCTCCAGCTGGCGGTTCAAACTAATAAAAAGACCAACCGGAATTACTTCTAAGAGGTAGCGGTTCGACCGTCTTTATTGTCTGATGAGTTGATGGTAACTAAATTGTAAACTAACTCATTACACCAAGGCTCATTGTCTTCATAACAATTTAGGCTCCTATAAACAAATTTAGTAATTGTTATTATTCGTAAATACTTATGTATATTATGGTTTATATTATTTTTATTAGATTTTAATATTGAAATAAAGAAAGGTGGTGGTTATATTTTGATTTTGTATTGCATGCTTCTAGTCCTTCTCATACTTTGATTGGATTGTATTATTGTATTAAACTAAGGTGGTGGTTATATTATAAAGTATTAATTTGGTGTTTATATTTTCTAGTGATTATTATTAATATTTTTTTTTGTACCGATTGGCTGTTGATAAATATCTGTAGCTAATTTACATGGATGACGTTTCTTGTCATCTCCATTATGGATCGGTCCATAATGTGTACGTTGTCCCTACGTCATGGGGACGTGGCCTCTTCGGTCGGCAGGGGCGGGTGTGAGTGGCGTGGGAACGTTCGTCTAAAAAAAAAAAAAAAAAAAAACAATATATATATAAATAAAGCTAAGGTGGCCTCACGCGGCCATATTACAATGATTTAGAGAAAGAAAGAGAATGAGAGAGTAATTCAATGTAAATAAGACCAACATAAGCCATTTCAGGCGAATTCACTTTAGAAACTTAAGGGTACTTTAAACTTAAGGATATGAAACAAAATATAATGAAAAAATATGAAAATAATAGAGAAATGAATATGGAATTAAACCTTAAAACTATTGTTGAATTATGGATTCAACAGTGGTGAAAGCAATTTGCCATCTATCAAAGCTGGTGGTGGTAGTGTTTAACAAAATCAAAATTTCAATGTTGGCAACATGCAGCACGAAATAAACGCTGATAATACAATTGCTGATCGACAAATGCAATTAGAACTCGAAATGCTTGAAGAAGAGCAAAACCTAAAACAACGCTATTTACGACGAAAATATTAAATATTGCAAAAGTTTGGTGACGATCCAAACAGTTTGCACTGCAATGAAAATTTAAGTTTTGGAAGTGCTGCTGTAGTGAATGTTCCAACTGCACAACATCTAGCGGCTAGACATGTACTCCTAAGGGAACTGCCACAATTTAACGGCGATCCAGAGGAGTGGCCGGTACTTATATGTAGCTTTGAGAATAGTACAAAGAGTAGCCTCCGACTGCTACTCGGAAGCAGAAAACTTAATTAGACTTCAATATTGTTTAAAAGGTAAAGCTCGTGATATCGTCCGCTGCAAATTGTTATTGCCAAAAATGGTACCGGAGATTATACAGACTTTAAGGATGTATTTTGGACGTCCAGAAATAATGTTAGAACGAACAATTGAAAAGGCTAAACAGTTACCTCCACCAAAAGATAAATTGGAAGCCATGATTGACTTCGCAAATATTTGTTCCACTAAGCCAAAAGATGTACCAACTCTTAAGATATTAGTGACTGGCTATACCTGATAGCAGGTTACAACACCTAGTTTTTCAAAGAAAGGCAGTGCTGTAAACAATATACACACTAAGGTGAATGAAAATACTGATCCTAAGTGCTATGTATGCGACAGTACAAGCCACAAACTGGCACGCTGTTCAAGTTTTGCTAAAATGCCTTTGAATGGTCTACAGTAAAGGCGAGGAAAATTTGTTCTTCATGTTTGAAAGCTCATCGTCGAAAGTTTTATGTGCAAAAGGAATGCGGATTTGGCGGATGCAAGTCGAAGCATAACCAATTGCTGCACAAATCTAATAATTTATATCCTGCAGAAACACATTCACCTACCAATTCTTAATTGGTAAATTCTCATTACAATGAAAATGCAACACTGTTTAGAATAATACCAGTTCGCCTTCATTCCGGTGGAAAGTTTATTGACACATACGCGTTCCTGGATGAAGGATCATCGATTACGCTGGTAGAAGAGGATATTTTTAAAACACTGAAAATGGATGGCGTCAACGAGTCGTTATGCCTTAGATGGACCAGTGGTGCCACTCGTACGGAAGATTCCTTCAAGACATCATTCGAGATATCTGGTTCTCGAAATGAAGCAACTTATGAATTGAATGGAATCAGAACTGTAAAGAATCTTTCGCTTCCAAGACAGTCGGTGAACAGAGAGTCTATTGTGGCAAGATACTCGTATTTGGCGGCGATGCCATTCCAAGCAAAACCAACTTTACTTATTGAAAGTGACAACTGGCATCTAACGGTTCCATTGAAAATACATTAAGCCGCGCGTAATGAACCAATTGCAACAAAGACACGATTGGGATGGGTCATACAGCGACTTACGTCTTTGAACCCACAAAGCCATCAGGTAATGTAAATGTGGTGAAGATGTAGACGAGATTCATGAAACTGTGAAGCAAATGTTTGCTCTTGAATTATCCCCCATAAGGAATAGTTACTCTGTTGAAGATGAAAAGTCTCTGCGTATGCTTGAGTCAACATGCAAGTTTGAAAATGGTCATTATGAAATTGGTCTTCCATGGCGAAATGACACGGCAGTCCTTCCTAATAGTTACAACATGGCTGTCAAGCGCTCTATATGCCTTAAGAAAAGAATGGCGAAGAAGGTTGAGCTAAAAAAGAAAATCAAAAAAGAGATTAATAAATTATTAGATAAAGGTTACGTCCGTAAGCTAACCTTAGAAGAAAGTAATGCATCGTATCCACGCACTTGGTACCTTACGATGTTGTTACAAGTAATCCGAATAAACCTAATAGATTGGTATGGGACGCGGCAGCGAAGACAGATGATGTGTCTTTGAAGAAAGATGATGTGACTATTGAGCGGTCTAAATTTATTGACATCTTTAATAGACATTCTTTTGGAATTTAGAGTGGGACAAATCGCTATATGCGACGACATTGTCGAGATGTTCCACCAGGTTCTTGTTCGAAAGGAAGATGTCAACGCACAGAGATTCCTCTGGTGGAACAAAGGAGACGATTTACCAACAGTCTACGTTATGAACGCTTTAACATTTGGATTAAATTGTGCGCCGTGTATTGCGCATTTTTTGAGAAACAAAAATTCTGAGCTGAATGAGACACAAAACTCCAAAGCTGTTGAAGCCATTAAAAAGCACCACTATGTCGACGATCTGATTTATAGCGTGGATCACGAAGACGAGGCGAAACTCATTGTAGAAAACATAAAAAAGATTCACGCATCTGGTGGCTTTACAATTCGCAATTGGTCTTGCTGTTATACCATTAGATTAAAAATTGTTCTTCAGGAAGTTTGGCTATCGAGCATAAACTGGGACCAAATGGCGTCAGTGGAAGGAACATTTTTCTTTAATAAAATCGATGGAAGTTCCTAGATGCTACTCTCTACAAATGCTGACAGCGGAAAGCGTTCAACTGCATACTTTCGTTGACGCAAGCGAACTTGGTTACGCTTAGGTCTGTTATTTGAGAGTAAAATACTCCGGCATGGTTTTCGTCATAATCATAATGGCTAAATCTAAAGTAGCGCCACTGAAACCAGTATCGATACCACGCTTTGAGTTACAAGCCGCAGTGATGGGCATACGTTTGGCGATGAAAATAATTCCTATTGATTCATGCCTTTGGTGGTCTGATTCAAAAACGGGGTGGAAGTGGTTGCGAATGGACCCCAGAAGATTCCAACAATTTGTTATGCATAGAGTGGGTGATGTTTTGGAACACTCACAGGTACAACAGTGGAATTGAGTACCATCGAAACATAATCCACAAAAGTAACTAAAACGATTAATGAAAAGATGTGGCTTAATTGACCTGAATTTCTCTTATCCGAAATAGAGCAATGGAATTTTTGCAACGACTTAGGCGCAGTGGATAATACAGTAACCCGGCCACATTATCTACAAATCACACAGAAGGTATTGCTACTTTACCTAATGTGGAGTATGTTTCCAAGTGGAAACGACTTTACTGGGCATTAGCGACATTTCTTTTATACGTGGAGAAGATCAAGGCGAAAGTTAAAAAGACCGAGACTCCACAACGTGTCACTTATGAAATGATAAGTAAATCAAAACTGATGTTGTTTAGACAGGCTCAATCTACTGAGTATGAAGAAGAAATTGGTTTCCTGAAACATGGTAAGAACGTTCTAAAAAATTCCAAATTAATACACTCTCCAGAAAAATTATTCGTACACCAAAAAACAAAACTTTTATGCTGTGAAAATTATACGAGTAAACCAACCAATTTGGCCAATATTTTTAAAAAAAAAATTATTGAGGGATATATTTCATTTTTCTTATCTACTAAGAAGTCTATTATATTTAATTTTAATTTTTAAAGCTAAAAACGTGAATTCACTAGAAAAAGTATTCGTACATCTTAAATATTAATAAAAATAAGCATATTTTCCATATCCTATATGAAATATTAGTAAGTTGTAGGATATCCCGTGCGCTTAAGAACATCTGATGGTGTACTAGGCATTGATTTAACTTATGTTGATGTTTCTTCTGCGGTTATTTTTACCCATTCCTCCATAAGAACGCTTTTTTATCATATCCTTGGAGGTAATTTTGTGTTTGCGTATTTTACGCTCCAGTAAATCCCACAAATGTTCGATGGGGTTAAGGTTGGGCGACTGAGGGGGTGAATGCAGTTGACGTTTAGTATTATATAAAAACCACAACTTCACATTTTGCGCTGTATGCTTCGGATCATTATCCTGCTGGAACCAAAAATCTTCTCCTAGGGTTCAGTTGTTGTGCACTCTGCTTTAAATTTAGTTTTAAAATGCTTAAGTATCTACATATTTTGATCCATTGTTGATTCTATAAATGTCAATTTTCCTACTCCATTGTCTGACATGCACCCCCATACCATAACACCACCACCACTATATTTAACCGTGGGAACAAGATTTTATTTATTAAGTGTAGTTCCACTTCTTCGCCAAACTAACTTCTTGTCTCTAATGCCGAAGATACAGTATTTACTTTCGTCTGAAAATAACACCTTTTCCCAAAACTCTGGAGCCATTTTAATGTATGTACTCATTAGCAAAGTCCATTCTTTTTTTCTGTTAATGTCTGATATGTATGGCTATCTACGTGCTACACGGCCATGGCAATCGGCTTTTTTCAATATTTTTCGCACGGTATCTTCATGAATGTCTTTGCCGAAAGATTCTTTTATGTTTTCACTAATTTTGCAAGCAGCAATTCTTGGGATTTCTTTTACAGCAGACAAAATAGATCGTTTCTCCCGCTCTGTCAGCTTAGACGGTCGCCCAGTTCGGGGCGTAGGCAAAATAGAACCGGTGGATTGGAAGTTTTTAATGACGTTCAGAACTGAGGAGTGGCTTCTACCAATAGTCAGAGCAGTTTCACGGATAGATTTTCCTTCCTTGTGTAATTTTCTCTCATCAGCACCAATTTCATTTATTTTTGGACTCATCGCAATTATTGCTTAAAGAAACACTATTATTGAGTCAATCTAAATGTAATCAAACCAAATTTACACTTATTTTTTTATTTAATACCGATTTACACACTTTTACGTTGAAAAATATACGTGTGATTCCCCAAAATGTATATGTACGAATACTTTTTTTGGTAGAAAAGCATTGCCAAAAATAAAGTAGACAGTTCAACACATCGTTGGCATATAATTGGTAAATAAATGTATTCTATTTATTTTTTTATAATTGCTTCAAAATTGAATTTTTAAGTGTACGAATATTTATTCTAGCAAGTGTATGTTTAAATGTATTTTTAGACAATGATGGTCTTCTGAAAGTTCGTGGTAGAACTGAACATTTAAGTTGCCACAGAGACGTCATTGTTCTACCGAGAAATCATCACATAACTAGACTGATAGTTAAGGATGCACATAAAAATTACTATCATTTGTAACATGAAACAGGCGTGAACATATTGAAAAGTCAATTTTATGTGCCGAAGTTAAGGGTGCTGTATCGACAGATGTAAAAATGCAACAGCCACACCAAAGATTCCTCAAATGGCTCCATTGCCTTTGGCTAGACTGGGAGCATATGAAAAGCCATTTACGTTCACCGGGATCGACTATTTTGGACCAATACCCGTTACTCTTGGAAGAAGATGTGATAAGAGATGGGGAGTTATATATACTCGTACATGCTTGACAACGCGATCTATACACGTTGAAGTTGCTCATAGCCTCGATACATAGCCTCGCGCGAAGAGGCACAAAAACAAGACAAATCAGAATTAATAAAAACCTTTGATGAGATAAAATGTTTTTTTTTTAACCCACTAGCAGCACCACATATGGGTGGCGCGTGGGAGCGACTAGTACGTTCCATTAAAACTGTATTGTACAAAATATACCCGAAGGTGAATTTCAACGATGAGACACTAAAATGTGCCTTTATAGAAGTTGAGTTCATCATAAACTCAAGACCACTGACTTTCGTTTCTTTGGAGTCATGTGATGTTTTTTAACCCACCAGCAGCACCACATATGGGTGGCGCGTGGGAGCGACTAGTACGTTCCATTAAAACTGTATTGTACAAAATATACCCGAAGGTGAATTTCAACGATGAGACACTAAAATGTGCCTTTATAGAAGTTGAGTTCATCATAAACTCAAGACCACTGACTTTCGTTTCTTTGGAGTCATGTGATGTTTTTTAACCCACCAGCAGCACCACATATGGGTGGCGCGTGGGAGCGACTAGTACGTTCCATTAAAACTGTATTGTACAAAATATACCCGAAGCCGAATTTCAACGATGAGACACTAAAATGTGCCTTTATAGAAGTTGAGTTCATCATAAACTCAAGACCACTAACTTTCGTTTCTTTGGAGTCATGTAATGATGTGGCTCTAACACCGAACCACCTACTCTTGGGTTCATCAACGGGTTACAAACCCATATGTTCTGAAAATACAAATTTGAGGCAACGATGGTACCAGACTTAGGCGTTTGCAGTGGAATTCTGGCAAAGATGGGTTAAGAAATATGCTCCAATGATAACGCGAAGATATAAATGGTTCATCAAACAGCCTCCGATAAAAGTTGGAGATATTGTACTCGTCGTGATGGAAACGATCATTTCCAAGGACAATCAAGTCAGACGAGCAACAATTAAGACAAGGAACGGCATGTTACAGCGCCCAGCAAGTAAGATCGCTGTGCTGGATGTCTCCAGAGTTGATAATGATAAGCTTGGAGAGGTGTTACCCGCTTACGGAGGAGGGAATGTCACTGCGACTTAGAGTTTTGCTAACGCCGTCAATTTTCAACACGACTATGAGATCTACAAACGTCAAGATTGTGAACAAAGAAAGATGCACGTCAGTTATTCGCGAAAAGAGCAGCCGCCAGCGTATACGAATTTTGAAGCTCCAGAAAATTAAAAGCGCTATTACACACACTTAAACATTTTACAATTGAATTTTACAATTTTACTTTAAACTTCACTTAATAATTAAATGTAGTGTATCGGCGGTGTTAAGGGAAAGACGATATGCGAGTGGTTGGTTTGAGTTCAAAATACTGACTGACTTTATTAGAAATTCATAACAATATGTAGAGTAGCTTAGTACTAAAAGAATGTAAATATGTATACATGTGTGTGTGTGTGTTGAAGATACAACAACCCAACAAACCAGTCCCTAAGCGTAATATAACTAAATTGGAGAATACACTTACTACTAACAAATTTCTACAACTTTTCTTAAACATACATCATTTGAACCCATAGATTTCGTAACAAAGAAAAATAAACACAAAGTCGTCAACTATACGCTGCTTGCTTCACACAAGAAACAAAAAACCCAAAGTCGCTGCGACGTATATGATGTGCCGTTATTTGTACACGTGCATTTTGTTTTCTTTGTTAAAGTTCTCAGTTGTTTTGTTCATGTTGAATTGTAAAGTTGGAGTAACAAAAAAGTGAAAATTAAAGAGAAGTAAAAAAGTGAATAAATTAAAGAGAAGTAAAAAAGTGAAGAAATAAAGTTTGTAAAAGTAAAATAAAATATAAAGAACTATAAAAAAATGTCTTACAAAGCTGACATTTCCAAGCCTGTTTAAAGCTTATATTTCTAAGCTTGTTCAAAGCTTACATTTGTAAGCTTGTTCAAAGCTTACATTTCTAAGCTTATTGTATATTATAGACTAGCAAGCTTATAACAGGGTTCAATTTTGTTTATTATATAATTGTTACCAAGCGTATTACTATAGTTTTCACTAACGTTTTCTAAGCTTAAGGCTTATGATAGTAAGTTTGTTACAAGTTATTTCTAAATGGTTTTGTTTTGTTGGGAATAGAGATTGAGAGTGTTTAATACTTGTTGATACAATGTAAGTAGAGAATGAGATATTGTATATTAGGGTGGCACGTATTTACAAATACTCTATATTAAATAAACATTTTTTAAAAAACGAATTGTTGAGATTACTTTGTAATTTATTATATGCTATCAAAAGTACCCCGAAGACAAGGGCTCCGCGGTAACACCGTGTTAAACGAAATCGCGTCAAGCGATACAAGGAACCCATACAAAAATGGGGGAAAGGTTTCATAATCTCAGAAACATTGAAAAATATTTTTTTATCCTTTTTTATATTCATGTTTTATTTAAAGTTGTATAAGTAACGAAAACAAAAACATAACCGAAAATACAGCTAGTTTTCTTGCAAAAAACTTTAAAACTTTACTTAAAAAAAGTAAAAAAATAACCATAAGACTTCAAAACACAAACACATATTAACAATATTTTTTTTCATCACAGCTTAAATTTATCACATGTGGTCGTTTTTGAGCAACAATGCATTCTTTTTTGTAAAAAAAATTGTTATTTTTCTTTGGTTTTGGAAAGTTTTCTGTAAACATCTTTGTATGGTAATATGGATTATTCAAGATCTCTTAAATCCTAAACGCCTTTCAGCAGAAGGATCGCCATTTAAGAAAAATGACTCCAAGTTTTTAGCTAAGCTCATTTCTTTTTTAAGTCTTCTAACTTTAACTTATTTGTTTCACTCTCGTGCTGCTGCTATCGGAATTCTGTTGATTGCTATATGTTGTTGCCATTTAAAGCAAATCCTTTTTTTTTCAGTACTGTTTCTTCTAATAATTCGTAAACTCGATTATATGCGCAAGCGTTACAACAACAGCAGACTGCCAAATTTTATGCCAACATTCATTTAACGTTGACTGTTGTAGCTCCTTCAAAAAGAAAGAGATTAATTGAATACAGTCTTTGATGGAAAACTTTTTCCATGCGTTTGTTACGTCAATAGACTTAGCCTCTGTTAAATTTAAAATCCATCGCACAGATCTCCGGATGAAGTATGTTTTGAAAGAGTAATTATGCCTTGATCCATTGGCTGCAGCAATGAAGTGGTATTATGTGTCAAGAACATAATTTTGACATTGGGATGAGTCAAATTTCGTTGGTGACCCAAAGCATTAGCTATTAGAAATAACGCCTTGAATTTTTTTTAAATATTTTTCAACTTCTGCTACAAAGCAATTATAAAACCAGTCTTTGAATACATCTCCGGTAACCCAAGCCTTCAGATTTGCCTTCCAGTAAACGGGTGAAGTACTCTATGCTATTGAGCGCACGAGGCTTAAGAGATTTAAAAAGCAGCATTGGTTTTACCAAAAAATTACCAGTTATTTAGATACCTTCTTTGGTATCTAAATAACTGGTATTTAGAAATAAAAGTTACTATTTTTTGCAGTAAAATCAGAACGTTTGGAAGGCTCTTCACTATTTTTGAACTTCTCATAAATTTCAGTGCTTTTTCTTTAATGATCTGTTTACTCAAAGGTATTCGTTTTTGACAATTATCTTCAATCCAAATGTTGTGAGCTTTTTCCATGTTTTACATTATTGGCGGAAGCATTCGATTGGAATATTTTATGGATGTTGAAGGACCATCAGCCACTGCTTTTCTTATTTCCGATTCATTTTTCTTTGTTGTCCGTATGGAGGATTGCAGTGATGTTCTCGCCTGTATAAGTAGATAAACGATTCAAAATTTGAATCTTTGTATCAGAGGAAATAACGTTCCTCTTAAGCGTTTGCTTTTCTTTCTTCTCTGCCATAATCATAATTAGAAAATAAATTTATAAATTACGGCTTCAAAGAGGCGAAATAAATATGTAGAGGGCGTAGATTATTTATGAAACATACATGTTTGGACGTTTAAAGAGTGTCATTACCTCTGCAAATAATATGTGTGTGCCATGTACAAAAAAACATAACGAGCAAAAACTTTTCGATTCCGCGTTAGAGCGAGGTTTTTAACGTGTTCAACGAAACGATGTCCAAAAAAGTGAAACGCGTTAGACCGAGGCTGAGTTAGCAAGGCCAAACTGTAATCCAACTATAAACCATAATTCCGGGTAAGAACAAGTAATTTTCAATTTCGTAAATTACGACTCCTTTTCAAGTAAAAGATTATTCTCTAAGCAATAAAGTTTCCTATTTGTAATTAGGAACTTTAAAGAAGGCAGAAGTAAAGGTATTCATACAACAACTGAGAAAATTTCCGAAATTTCATCGGAATTGCGGATCTCATATCAAATTATAAATCGGTTTTCCATCTAATTAAAGGATCTGATCCATAAAAACAAAACAAAAATGCCTGGTGAAATTATGAAAATAAATGTGTTTAGGAGTAAAGTATAATACATTTCTGTCAATTTACTACCGGTCGGTGCGCCGCTGTCGAGAGCGGCAACTTGACACAGCTTCTTATTTGCTGCCGGTTTTATCAGCTGATTTTTAACGACAAAAATGAGTCAAAATAAATAATTTTTTTAAATTGGGTGCAATTGGCCTGTTACTAGCGGAAAAAACAAGTCTTCATCTATTACGGGTACCCAGAAATAATGAGTTGTTAGGTATAAAGCATTTCCTTTTAAGATTTGCCTATGTTTCTGATGGTCTGATTCATGGACATATGAAAGAAAGCAATAAAATAAACGATGCTTAATATGGCATATTACTTTACGATTTGGCTAAACTAAAGGCCTTGAACCCTAAGATCTAGGGACCACAAGAAGTGCCTTTTGCAAATTTTTGACGAAATTACTTATTTATAAATATTTGGCTAAATACCGTTCCAGCCAACAGAAATTATATACTTGGAAAAAATATTTCCTTCTGGAAGGCATTGCGTACTGCGTAGGGTCCTCTTGGCCTACTTAGTAGTAAGTCTCTGAAACCCACAATGCGTTTCTTTCTGAAAGGTGCGGCGCGCGGCTTAGGATACACTTCGCCTAATAATTACAGTGTCATTTTAATCGTAGTACGGCGAAGAGTGCCTTTACACACTTTAGTTTTTACTTACCGCTTTTACAAAAATGTCTAATCCTGTTTGCAATAATCTATCAGTAAATGTAAACGCCTGCTTGCTGCTCTTCATCCAATAGAGCTTAGAGTAGAAACAGAGCACTGCGGCTGCGGCGACGGAAACCGGTGCGGCAAGAAAATGTAATTTAAATGACGACGGGTGCGGCGACGGTTTTTGTTGTCATTTTTCAACTGTTTTTATTATTTATTTGGCCTTGAGTGATTTTGAAAAAAATGTAATAAATTTACAAGTATTATTTTAAAATTTTCAATTGTAAATTGCATGACCAATCAAAATAAATTTTATTTTATTATAATTTTCTTATTTTGGTCCATTTTGTTAACTTTTAAATTTATGATTTCTTTTTCTTACTGCAAATATGCACAACAACTATTAACCCATACGGTTTTTGTTTACAAAAAACATGAAAATATGGCAACACATAGAGGCAGTAGCAAAAATTGAGAGCGCAAGAAAAACCGCAGAGAAAATAGAAATAGATTTAATTCAGTGCGGTTTTGCCTCTCAACTTTTCATATATATTTGACAACCGCTACCGCAGCCGCAATGTTGTGTTTCTACTCTTACACCTGCCTGCAATTCATTGGCCCGTACTACAACATAGTAACATTAAAACGAAGAAATTAGTTTATATAAGCATTGTAGATTGAGGATTTTTAAACTTTCCTCAAGGAGCAGATTTAATAAATAAGGTTCCTCAAGGAGCAGATTTAATAAATACGGCGACACAGCTTAACATGTTCCATCGAATGTCATGTACTAACGTAAGCTTTAAAATCCTGCAAACAATCCATGTGGGAACCTTTTTTTATCCGTTTTGAATCATACAATTGTGATCTTCGCAGAAGATGCAGTGCTGTAGTAGCATAGACAGCGTTAGAGTAGAAGCAGAACACTGCGGCTGCGGCGACGGAATCCGGTACGGCAAGATAATGTGAATTAAATAACGACGGGTGCGGCGAGGGCTTTTCACAGCAGTTTTTGTTTACAATTTGGCCTTGAGTGAAAAAATACAATAAATTTATTTGGAAACTAAATAAGAATGATTTTGAAATGTTTAATTATAAATTGCATGAACAATCATATTGTTTTACTTCTACATTTTTTTCAGTTTTTGTTAGGCTTGAGGTCAAAATCAAAAAACAGACGTTGGTGTTTTTATAATTTATTTAATTTTAAATAACCCAATATATCGAACTACTTCGTCGTTTATCATCAGGGTAATCACTAAAACAAAACCGAGAACATATAAATACAACAATACACAATTTTCAATAACGAATAACAGAATTTTTGTTAATAATTACATTTAAATAATTGTTTTACTTCTGTACTGTTGTACTTCTAATATTCAACTAATGTATATCTTTTCGTCGGTGCTTATTAGCGATATGTCTGTATGTAACGGGTGGCCAAAATGAGTCCTAGTGATGTTAAACACGTATAACACTTGCAATAACGGTTTTTTTAAATGATTTATTTTTATATGTTAAATACATTTTATGGAAATTTAACGTGACTATGTGTGAAATATGACATCAGACAAAGGACCACCATTTTGCTCGATACAGGCATTGGCTGTTTTTAGCGCATTTTGCATTACACGGCGTAATGTTTCTGGTTGTAGGCGCCGTATTTCGTCTCGAATATTCTGCCTGAGCTGTCCAAGTGTCTGTGTTTTGTTAACATACACTTTGTCTTTAAAATATCCCCATAAAAAAAAGGCGCAGATAAATCTGGTGAACGAGGAGGCCAAGGGAAAACTGAATTTTTTGATATTATGCGTTCACCAAAAATTTCACGCAGCAGGTGCATAGTTTGCCTAGCACTATGCGCAGTGGCTCCATCTTGTTGCACAATTTGAACTTTGTATGGATACATCTTAAAATCCAACTTTAAGATTCTCTGTAATGTTGTTCTGGGTATACCCAATTGGGAGGAACGGCGAAGAGTTGAGACAGATGGATCATTTGCAACACTCTGCTTCACAGCTTCCACGTTCTCTTCAGTACAAATATTTCGATGAGCCCCTCTTCCTGGACGGTCGGCAACTGAACCCAGTTCCTCAAAACGGCGAACTAAACTTGTAATCATGGAAGATGTGGGCGCTGATCTTACGTAAAAAAAACAGCGATAATTTCGCTGCGTCAGGGCAATTGATCGTTGAGAAGAATAATAAAAATCGATAATTTTAATGCGTTGTTGTGGACTGTACGTATTCATTTTAAATTTCCAAGAGTTCAGTTATAATCTGCAAAAGGAAAAAATAAATTATATTAAAAAATAAAAAAGTTATTTGTGTTTCACATTAGCAGGTATTATTTGGGCCACCCTGTATGTGCACATCTATCCGTGTCAGTTTAAAAGTTCATTCTCTTAGATGTAGGAACGTCGTTGATGTAAATCATCTCTAAAGTGTATCTTCTCTTATAATTCCTCTCTTGTGCTAATATTTCTACGTGGTTAAAGTTTGGTTTGTGTCCAGTGGTTCGCAAGGGCAGTCTTCTGCTCGATTGGTCTATCAACAGCTTTCAGGTCAGATTTGTGAGAAGAAAGTCTAGTATTTAGTTTTGTCCCAGTAGTGCCAACATATACCTTTTGGCATACGTTGGACTTGTCACCATTACATTTAATCTTATAAACTAAATTTGACTTTTCTTCACTGTCCACATTCAATTTTGTCTTACTAAATAATTCGTTAACTGTCCCAAACGTTCGGGGCAGTAAATTGGGTGCAATTGGCCTGTTACTAGCGGAAAAAACAAGTCTTCATCTATTACGGGTACCCAGAAATAATGAGTTGTTAGGTATAAAGCATTTCCTTTTAAGATTTGCCTAAGTTTCTGATGGTCTGATTCATGGACATATGAAAGAAAGCAATAAAATAAACGATGCTTAATATGGCATATTACTTTACGATTTGGCTAAACTAAAGGCCTTGAACCCTAAGATCTAGGGACCACAAGAAGTGCCTTTTTCAAATTTTTGACGAAATTACTTATTTATAAATATTTGGCTAAATACCGTTCCAGCCAACAGAAATTATATACTTGGAAAAAATATTTCCTTCTGGAAGGCATTGCGTACTGCGTAGGGTCCTCTTGGCCTACTTAGTAGTAAGTCTCTGAAACCCACAATGCGTTTCTTTCTGGAAGGTGCGGCGCGCGGCTTAGGATACACTTCGCCTAATAATTACAGTGTTATTTTAATCGTAATACGGCGAAGAGTGCCTTTACACACTTTAGTTTTTACTTACCGCTTTTACAAAAATGTCTAATCCTGTTTGCAATAATCTATCAGTAAATGTAAACGCCTGCTTGCTGCTCTTCATCCAATAGAGCTTAGAGTAGAAACAGAGCACTGCGGCTGCGGCGACGGAAACCGGTGCGGCAAGAAAATGTAATTTAAATGACGACGGGTGCGGCGACGGTTTTTGTTGTCATTTTTCAACTGTTTTTATTTATTATTTGGCCTTGAGTGATTTTGAAAAAAATACAATAAATTTACAAGTATTATTTTGAAATTTTCAATTGTAAATTGCATGACCAATCAAAATAAATTTTATTTTATTATAATTTTCTTATTTTGGTCCATTTTGTTAACTTTTAAATTTATGATTTCTTCTTCTTACTGTAAATATGCACAACAACTATTAACCCATACGGTTTTTGTTTACAAAAAACATGAAAATATGGCAACACATAGAGGCAGTAGCAAAAATTGAGAGCGCAAGAAAAACCGCAGAGAAAATAGAAATAGATTTAATTAAGTGCGGTTTTGCCTCTCAACTTTTCATATATATTTGACAACCACTACCGCAGCCGCAATGTTGTGTTTCTACTCTTACACCTGCCTGCAATTCATTGGCCCGTACTACAACATAGTAACATTAAAACGAAGAAATTAGTTTATATAAGCATTGTAGATTGAGGATTTTTAAACTTTCCTCAAGGAGCAGATTTAATAAATAAGGTTCCTCAAGGAGCAGATTTAATAAATACGGCGACACAGCTTAACATGTTCCATCGAATGTCATGTACTAACGTAAGCTTTAAAATCCTGCAAACAATCCATGTGGGAACCTTTTTTTATCCGTTTTGAATCATACAATTGTGATCTTCGCAGAAGATGCAGTGCTGTAGTAGCATAGACAGCGTTAGAGTAGAAACAGAACACTGCGGCTGCGGCGACGGAATCCGGTACGGCAAGATAATGCGAATTAAATAACGACGGGTGCGGCGAGGGCTTTTCACAGCAGTTTTTGTTTACAATTTGGCCTTGAGTGAAAAAATACAATAAATTTATTTGGAAACTAAATAAGAATGATTTTGAAATGTTTAATTATAAATTGCATGAACAATCATATTGTTTTACTTCTACATTTTTTTTCAGTTTTTGTTAGGCTTGAGGTCAAAATCAAAAAACAGACGTTGGTGTTTTTATAATTTATTTAATTTTAAATAACCCAATATATCGAACTACTTCGTCGTTTATCATCAGGGTAATCACTAAAACAAAACCGAGAACATATAAATACAACAATACACAATTTTCAATAACGAATAACAGAATTTTTGTTAATAATTACATTTAAATAATTGTTTTACTTCTGTACTGTTGTACTTCTAATATTCAACTAATGTATGTCTTTTCTTCGGTGCTTATTAGCAATATGTCTGTATGTAACGGGTGGCCAAAATGAGTCCTAGTGATGTTAAACACGTATAACACTTGTAATAACGGTTTTTTTTTAAATGATTTATTTTTATATGTTAAATACATTTTATGGAAATTTAACGTGACTATGTGTGAAATATGACATCAGACAAAGGACCACCATTTTGCTCGATACAGGCATTGGCTGTTTTTAGCGCATTTTGCATTACACGGCGTAATGTTTCTGGTTGTAGGCGCCGTATTTCGTCTCGAATATTCTGCCTGAGCTGTCCAAGTGTCTGTGTTTTGTTAACATACACTTTGTCTTTAAAATATCCCCATAAAAAAAGGCGCAGATAAATCTGGTGAACGAGGAGGCCAAGGGAAAACTGAATTTTTTGATATTATGCGTTCACCAAAAATTTCACGCAGCAGGTGCATAGTTTGCCTAGCACTATGCGCAGTGGCTCCATCTTGTTGCACAATTTGAACTTTGTATGGATACATCTTAAAATCCAACTTTAAGATTCTCTGTAATGTTGTTCTGGGTATACCCAATTGGGAGGAACGGCGAAGAGTTGAGACAGATGGATCATTTGCAACACTCTGCTTCACAGCTTCCACGTTCTCTTCAGTACAAATATTTCGATGAGCCCCTCTTCCTGGACGGTCGGCAACTGAACCCAGTTCCTCAAAACGGCGAACTAAACTTGTAATCATGGAAGATGTGGGCGCTGATCTTACGTAAAAAAAACAGCGATAATTTCGCTGCGTCAGGGCAATTGATCGTTGAGAAGAATAATAAAAATCGATAATTTTAATGCGTTGTTGTGGACTGTACGTATTCATTTTAAATTTCCAAGAGTTCAGTTATAATCTGCAAAAGGAAAAAATAAATTATATTAAAAAATAAAAAAGTTATTTGTGTTTCACATTAGCAGGTATTATTTGGGCCACCCTGTATGTGCACATCTATCCGTGTCAGTTTAAAAGTTCATTCTCTTAGATGTAGGAACGTCGTTGATGTAAATCATCTCTAAAGTGTATCTTCTCTTATAATTCCTCTCTTGTGCTAATATTTCTACGTGGTTAAAGTTTGGTTTGTGTCCAGTGGTTCGCAAGGGCAGTCTTCTGCTCGATTGGTCTATCAACAGCTTTCAGGTCAGATTTGTGAGAAGAAAGTCTAGTATTTAGTTTTGTCCCAGTAGTGCCAACATATACCTTTTGGCATACGTTGGACTTGTCACCATTACATTTAATCTTATAAACTAAATTTGACTTTTCTTCACTGTCCACATTCAATTTTGTCTTACTAAATAATTCGTTAACTGTCCCAAACGTTCGGGGCAGTAAATTGGGTGCAATTGGCCTGTTACTAGCGGAAAAAACAAGTCTTCATCTATTACGGGTACCCAGAAATAATGAGTTGTTAGGTATAAAGCATTTCCTTTTAAGATTTGCCTAAGTTTCTGATGGTCTGATTCATGGACATATGAAAGAAAGCAATAAAATAAACGATGCTTAATATGGCATATTACTTTACGATTTGGCTAAACTAAAGGCCTTGAACCCTAAGATCTAGGGACCACAAGAAGTGCCTTTTTCAAATTTTTGACGAAATTACTTATTTATAAATATTTGGCTAAATACCGTTCCAGCCAACAGAAATTATATACTTGGAAAAAATATTTCCTTCTGGAAGGCATTGCGTACTGCGTAGGGTCCTCTTGGCCTACTTAGTAGTAAGTCTCTGAAACCCACAATGCGTTTCTTTCTGAAAGGTGCGGCGCGCGGCTTAGGATACACTTCGCCTAATAATTACAGTGTCATTTTAATCGTAATACGGCGAAGAGTGCCTTTACACACTTTAGTTTTTACTTACCGCTTTTACAAAAATGTCTAATCCTGTTTGCAATAATCTATCAGTAAATGTAAACGCCTGCTTGCTGCTCTTCATCCAATAGAGCTTAGAGTAGAAACAGAGCACGGTTTTTGTTTACAAAAAACATGAAAATATGGCAACACATAGAGGCAGTAGCAAAAATTGAGAGCGCAAGAAAAACCGCAGAGAAAATAGAAATAGATTTAATTAAGTGCGGTTTTGCCTCTCAACTTTTCATATATATTTGACAACCACTACCGCAGCCGCAATGTTGTGTTTCTACTCTTACACCTGCCTGCAATTCATTGGCCCGTACTACAACATAGTAACATTAAAACGAAGAAATTAGTTTATATAAGCATTGTAGATTGAGGATTTTTAAACTTTCCTCAAGGAGCAGATTTAATAAATAAGGTTCCTCAAGGAGCAGATTTAATAAATACGGCGACACAGCTTAACATGTTCCATCGAATGTCATGTACTAACGTAAGCTTTAAAATCCTGCAAACAATCCATGTGGGAACCTTTTTTTATCCGTTTTGAATCATACAATTGTGATCTTCGCAGAAGATGCAGTGCTGTAGTAGCATAGACAGCGTTAGAGTAGAAACAGAACACTGCGGCTGCGGCGACGGAATCCGGTACGGCAAGATAATGCGAATTAAATAACGACGGGTGCGGCGAGGGCTTTTCACAGCAGTTTTTGTTTACAATTTGGCCTTGAGTGAAAAAATACAATAAATTTATTTGGAAACTAAATAAGAATGATTTTGAAATGTTTAATTATAAATTGCATGAACAATCATATTGTTTTACTTCTACATTTTTTTTTTCAGTTTTTGTTAGGCTTGAGGTCAAAATCAAAAAACAGACGTTGGTGTTTTTATAATTTATTTAATTTTAAATAACCCAATATATCGAACTACTTCGTCGTTTATCATCAGGGTAATCACTAAAACAAAACCGAGAACATATAAATACAACAATACACAATTTTCAATAACGAATAACAGAATTTTTGTTAATAATTACATTTAAATAATTGTTTTACTTCTGTACTGTTGTACTTCTAATATTCAACTAATGTATGTCTTTTCGTCGGTGCTTATTAGCAATATGTCTGTATGTAACGGGTGGCCAAAATGAGTCCTAGTGATGTTAAACACGTATAACACTTGTAATAACGGTTTTTTTTAAATGATTTATTTTTATATGTTAAATACATTTTATGGAAATTTAACGTGACTATGTGTGAAATATGACATCAGACAAAGGACCACCATTTTGCTCGATACAGGCATTGGCTGTTTTTAGCGCATTTTGCATTACACGGCGTAATGTTTCTGGTTGTAGGCGCCGTATTTCGTCTCGAATATTCTGCTTGAGCTGTCCAAGTGTCTGTGTTTTGTTAACATACACTTTGTCTTTAAAATATCCCCATAAAAAAAAGGGCGCAGATAAATCTGGTGAACGAGGAGGCCAAGGGAAAACTGAATTTTTTGATATTATGCGTTCACCAAAAATTTCACGCAGCAGGTGCATAGTTTGCCTAGCACTATGCGCAGTGGCTCCATCTTGTTGCACAATTTGAACTTTGTATGGATACATCTTAAAATCCAACTTTAAGATTCTCTGTAATGTTGTTCTGGGTATACCCAATTGGAAGGAACGGCGAAGAGTTGAGACAGATGGATCATTTGCAACACTCTGCTTCACAGCTTCCACGTTCTCTTCAGTACAAATATTTCGATGAGCCCCTCTTCCTGGACGGTCGGCAACTGAACCCAGTTCCTCAAAACGGCGAACTAAACTTGTAATCATGGAAGATGTGGGCGCTGATCTTACGTAAAAAAACAGCGATAATTTCGCTGCGTCAGGGCAATTGATCGTTGAGAAGAATAATAAAAATCGATAATTTTAATGCTTTGTTGTGGACTGTACGTATTCATTTTAAATTTCCAAGAGTTCAGTTATAATCTGCAAAAAGAAAAAATAAATTATATTAAAAAATAAAAAAGTTATTTGTGTTTCACATTAGCAGGTATTATTTGGGCCACCCTGTATGTGCACATCTATCCGTGTCAGTTTAAAAGTTCATTCTCTTAGATGTAGGAACGTCGTTGATGTAAATCATCTCTAAAGTGTATCTTCTCTTATAATTCCTCTCTTGTGCTAATATTTCTACGTGGTTAAGTTTGGTTTGTGTCCAGTCAAAGTACAGTGGTTCGCAAGGGCAGTCTTCTGCTCGATTGGTCTATCAACAGCTTTCAGGTCAGATTTGTGAGAAGAAAGTCTAGTATTTAGTTTTGTCCCAGTAGTGCCAACATATACCTTTTGGCATACGTTGGACTTGTCACCATTACTTTTAATCTTATAAACTAAATTTGACTTTTCTTCACTGTCCACATTCGATTTTGTCTTACTAAATAATTCGTTAACTGTCCCAAACGTTCGGGGCAGTAAATTGGGTGCAATTGGCCTGTTACTAGCGGAAAAAACAAGTCTTCATCTATTACGGGTACCCAGAAATAATGAGTTGTTAGGTATAAAGCATTTCCTTTCAAGATTTGCCTAAGTTTCTGATGGTCTGATTCATGGACATATGAAAGAAAGCAATAAAATAAACGATGCTTAATATGGCATATTACTTTACGATTTGGCTAAACTAAAGGCCTTGAACCCTAAGATCTAGGGACCACAAGAAGTGCCTTTTTCAAATTTTTGACGAAATTACTTATTTATAAATATTTGGCTAAATACCGTTCCAGCCAACAGAAATTATATACTTGGAAAAAATATTTCCTTCTGGAAGGCATTGCGTACTGCGTAGGGTCCTCTTGGCCTACTTAGTAGTAAGTCTCTGAAACCCACAATGCGTTTCTTTCTGAAAGGTGCGGCGCGCGGCTTAGGATACACTTCGCCTAATAATTACAGTGTCATTTTAATCGTAATACGGCGAAGAGTGCCTTTACACACTTTAGTTTTTACTTACCGCTTTTACAAAAATGTCTAATCCTGTTTGCAATAATCTATCAGTAAATGTAAACGCCTGCTTGCTGCTCTTCATCCAATAGAGCTTAGAGTAGAAACAGAGCACTGCGGCTGCGGCGACGGAAACCGGTGCGGCAAGAAAATGTAATTTAAATGACGACGGGTGCGGCGACGGTTTTTGTTGTCATTTTTCAACTGTTTTTATTTATTATTTGGCCTTGAGTGATTTTGAAAAAAATATAATAAATTTACAAGTATTATTTTGAAATTTTCAATTGTAAATTGCATGACCAATCAAAATAAATTTTATTTTATTATAATTTTCTTATTTTGGTTAACAATTTTAAATTTATGATTTCTTCTTCTTACTGCAAATATGCACAACAACTATTACCCATACGGTTTTTGTTTACAAAAAACATGAAAATATGGTAACACATAGAGGCAGTAGCAAAAATTGAGAGCGCAAGAAAAACCGCAGAGAAAATAGAAATAGATTTAATTCAGTGCGGTTTTGCCTCTCAACTTTTCATATATATTTGACAACCGCTACCGCAGCCGCAATGTTGTGTTTCTACTCTTACACCTGCCTGCAATTCATTGGCCCGTACTACAACATAGTAACATTAAAACGAAGAAATTAGTTTATATAAGCATTGTAGATTGAGGATTTTTAAACTTTCCTCAAGGAGCAGATTTAATAAATAAGGTTCCTCAAGGAGCAGATTTAATAAATACGGCGACACAGCTTAACATGTTCCATCGAATGTCATGTACTAACGTAAGCTTTAAAATCCTGCAAACAATCCATGTGGGAACCTTTTTTTTTATCCGTTTTGAATCATACAATTGTGATCTTCGCAGAAGATGCAGTGCTGTAGTAGCATAGACAGCGTTAGAGTAGAAACAGAACACTGCGGCTGCGGCGACGGAATCCGGTGCGGCAAGATAATGCGAATTAAATAACGACGGGTGCGGCGAGGGCTTTTCACAGCAGTTTTTATTTACAATTTGGCCTTGAGTGAAAAAATACAATAAATTTATTTGGAAACTAAATAAGAATGATTTTGAAATGTTTAATTATAAATTGCATGAACAATCATATTGTTTTACTTCTACATTTTTTTTTTTTCAGTTTTTGTTAAGCTTGAGGTCAAAATCATAAAACAGACGTTGGTGTTTTTATAATTTATTTAATTTTAAATAACCCAATATATCGAACTACTTCGTCGTTTATCATCAGGGTAATCACTAAAACAAAACCGAGAACATAAAAATACAACAATACACAATTTTCAATAACGAATAACAGAATTTTTGTTAATAATTACATTTAAATAATTGTTTTACTTCTGTACTGTTGTACTTCTAATATTCAACTAATGTATGTCTTTTCGTCGGTGCTTATTAGCAATATGTCTGTATGTAACGGGTGGCCCAAATGAGTCCTAGTGATGTTAAACACGTATAACACTTGTAATAACGGTTTTTTTAAATGATTTATTTTTATATGTTAAATACATTTTATGGAAATTTAACGTGACTGTGTGAAATATGACATCAGACAAAGGACCACCATTTTGCTCGATACAGGCATTGGCTGTTTTTAGCGCATTTTGCATTACACGGCGTAATGTTTCTGGTTGTAGGCGCCGTATTTCGTCTCGAATATTCTGCTTGAGCTGTCCAAGTGTCTGTGTTTTGTTAACATACACTTTGTCTTTAAAATATCCCCATAAAAAAGGGCGCAGATAAATCTGGTGAACGAGG